>VSMD01040250.1:0-14258 GCA_008750895.1 Mirza zaza
GGTTCTCCAGGGGCACTTTACACAATGTTCTCTTGCTGTTTAATCTTTAAAGTGGTGGCGTTAGGAGCTTGCTCTACTTGTAATGCCCATTTCATGAGTGGGCAAACTGAGCCTTAGAGAATAAGATCACTTGCCTAAAGTCACTCAGAGAGTAATGGTGACTTGAACCCAGCTCCGCCGACTCCCAAACCTGTTGATGGCGTGGCTGCTTCTTGGGTGCTCCGTGTGGAAGTGGGCTGGCTTTCGTCGCAAGACAGGGCTCTCCAGGTGGTTTGGCCTGACGGGAGCGGCTGGGGTTTCAGGGGAAGGAGAATAAGAGATTCCAAGGGAAAGAGTTGAGGACAGAGCCCAGGCCTGACAGCAACTGTTGCCACCTGCAGGCTGCAAATCCATACTGGACCAACCGGGGCGGCTCGATGTCCATGTCTGGAGGCCGGTTCCGCTGCCCCTCCTGCCGCCACGAGGTGATCATGGATCGTCACGGCGTGTACGGTCTGCAGAGGAATCTGCTGGTGGAGAACATCATTGACATCTATAAGCAGGAGTGTTCCAGGTTGGTCCTCCTGGCTGCTGGGGGGCCATCCTCCCACCCAGCCATGCCATGCCAGGCTGTCCCAGGCTCCTTCTTCCTCCTTCACCTGCTCAGGATCCAGGCCCCTCGCTGGGCTAGCTGCACCAGCCGGTTCCGAGAGCCACCCTCCTCTTCCCAAGGCAGGGCCCATGTCCCCCAAGCCTGGCTCGCTGGATCGCTCAGTGAATAGGAAGTGGCCCAGACATTAGGCGCCTTCCTAGGTGATTCTGAGACAGAGGCTGGGGGAGAGACGAGATGAGAGAGTGGGAGACAGGCACTGGGGCCAGCTGAGTGGCCCTGGTCCGCAGAGAAAGCACAGCCAGATTGTCTATAACAACAGCAACGGCTATTTTCCCACGCGCCAGCAGGCACAGTGCCGGGCCCTGGGAATGCTTCATCTTAGTGCCTCCATAGCCCTGTGGATCAGGCATGACTTTTATTATCCCCATTTCACAGATGAGGAAACAGAGGCTCAAAGAGGTGAAGTCAGTTGGCCAAGGTTTCCCAGCTGGGAAGTGGAAGCGCTGAGAGTTGACCCAGGCAATCTAGCTCCAAGTCTCCTTGTTAGTAATAATACAATAGCTCCATTGCGGGCAGAATGTGAGTGGAGGAGGGTGTGCAGTGTTGGCCTCAGAGTGGGGAGAGACACAGCTACAGGGGAGATCTTTACAAATCAGGACATCCTGACTAGACTCCCAGGCTGCTGAGCTCACAGCCTTTATGGTCTAAAACATTCATCAAGCTCCCAGGGGAAGGTGAGGGGCCAGGTCTAGGGAGAAAATGCCCTGGCCTGAGGAGCTGTGTTTGCTCATCTGCCTCTGTGACTAATGCATTGTGGGATCTTTGAAGCTTTGACACTTCCTTTCTCCTCTTTGCAAAAGGGTAGAGCTAGTAAGACCTGTTATTGTGACTGTCAAGTAGGATACTGATGAAAAATGTTTAAAATATCAAATGTTTATTGGGTATCTACTGTGTGCAGGCCCTGTACCAAGTCCCTTCCAGGCATTTTCCCTATGTAATTATCACAGTAACCCTGTAAGGCATTCTTTTTTTTTTTTTTTTTTGAGACAGAGTCTCACTCTGTTGCCTGGGCTAGAGTGCCCTGGCCTCAGCCTAGCTCACAGCAACCTCAAACTCCTGGGCTCAAATGATCCTCCTGCCTCAGCCTCCCAAGTAGCTGGGACTACAGGCACGTGCCACTGTGCCCTGCTAAATTTTTCTATTTTTAGTTGTTTGGCTAATTTCTTTCTATTTATAGTAGAGATGGGGTCTTGATCTTGCTTGGGCTGCTCTGGAACTCCTGAGCTGAAGCAATCCTCCCGCCTCGGCCTCCCAGAGTGCCAGGATTACAGGCGTGAGCCACCACGCCCAGCCTGTAGGGCATTCTCATCTCCATTTTACCTTGAGGAAATGGAGGCTCAGAGAGGGTCAGTGGGAGGTTTATTCAAGGACACACAGCTGGCAAGTGGTGAAGCTGAAAGAGAGGTTACTGAGTCCATGGGGAATATTCTTTTTTTTTTTGAGACAGAGTCTCGCTTTAAAAAGTGAGAAAATATATATTTAGAAAATATATAGAGAAAAAATATATTTTCTATATATGTTAGTTGGCCAATTAATTTCTTTCTATTTTTAGTAGAGACGGGGTCTCGCTCTTGCTCAGGCTGGTTTTGAACTCCTGACCTAGGGCTATCTGCCCACCTCGGCCTCCCAGAGTGCTAGGATTACAGGCATGAGCCACCGCGCCCGGCCCATGTGGAATATTCTTAATGGGGTTATGCTAGATTGCCTCTCATGTTGCTCGGGCTCAACACCACAAAAAGGTGAACAACATATTGTTGATCATTACAACAAATAAAATCAATGTCACGTCTATTATTAGGCCACTCAATGTCGACCTATGAAGAGCATATTGTGTTTAAACCCTTTAAGGCCTTGCTGCATACTTGAATGACAATGACAGCTGCCCTTTATTGAAAGTCCACTCTGTGCCAGGCAATACACATTAATTACAGACATCACACAGAAGTGGAAACCTAATGTCAAAAAAAAAATTAAAGACAACTTTTGCCATGCCTGCAGTGGCTCTGAGAGGAAACCCCAGCTCAGAGAGGCAAAATCACTGGTCCAAAATAACAAAGTGAATAAGTGGTAAAACAATCTGGATGTGAAGCCAGATGTGGAAGCCTGGCCTGGGGAGTGGGCACCTGGGTGGGCGGCAGGCACAGGTACTGACCCCTGCCTCACACTCAGCACTGCAGGCCTGGGCTCCCTTCCCAGCGCATGGAGGCAGGTGGCAAAGAGAGACTGGGGACTGGGGACCTGGGCCCAGATGCAAAAAGACAAGTCTGGAAAGGGGCTTATTTAAGAACTTGAGGGGACAATAAAGCCTGGGTGCGAACAGTCATCCAAGTGTTCAGAGGTGAGGTGTTGATGCTGATGGGGCAGTCCCCATTCGAGGTTTGTGAGACGCCTGTTACATTAGGGGGTGGGAGTCAGGGGTGGTGTAGACAGGATGTCGCTGTAAATGAGCATAGAGTCTAGCAGAGGTTGTAGGGTGGGGTGAGATCTAGACTCAAAAGATTGAATCGAGGTTAGGAAATGACCACTGCCCCAAGAGAAGCACAAATAACAAGCCAGGGACCCTAAGTGGAGAAAGAGATCCAGGGAGAAAGGCGTTCTAAGAATGCACGTTAGGGAAGAAAGACACGTGGACCCTGGGAGAACCTCTGGACTAGGAGTCCAGGCTTGTGCTGGGCCGTTGGACAGCCTTGGACTACTCACGTCCTAGTTATGTGACTTGGGGCACACACACGCTGCTTCTCTCCCATCTTTGGGGGCATCCTCATGGCTCAGAGAGGGAGAGAGGTTTGTCCAAGGCCACACAGCTAGCAAGTGGTAAAGCCTAGAGAGAGAGAGGGTGTGACTGACTCCAGGGTGAATATATTTTTTTTGAGACAGAGTCTCACTTTGTTGCCCAGGCTAGAGTGAGTGCTGTGGCATCAACCTAGCTCACAGCAACCTCAAACTCCTGGGCTCAAGCGATCCTACTGCCTCAGCCTCCCAAGTAGCTGGGACTACAGGCATGCGCCACCTTGCCCGGCTAATTTTTTCTGTATATATATTAGTTGGCCCAGGGTGAATATTCTTAACTGCTATGTTAACTGCTATGCTAGCTATTGATTCATTCTTTCTACCTATATTTAATTACCACCCCTCTGTGCCAGGTACTGTACACTGTAGGCTCAAGGGTGAAGAAAACAGGCAAGCTTCCCTGCCTTGAAGGAGGTTACAGTCTGGTGGGTTAAATATAGAATTAAATGAGGGCATCAGTGTAAATTGCTTAGCTCAGAGCTCAGCCTGCAACAACCGAGAGCTGGGATGACTATACTTAGAGCAAATGAACTCTGGCCTCCCCCACCCTGACTCGCTGGGTGACCTTGGGCAAGTTGATCCACTTTTCTAGGGTCCAGTTTCCTCTTCTCTAAAATGCCTCCAGGCTGGAGAACTGGAGGTCTGTGACTGTCCCTGTGTCCTCTGCACTGGCAGACCCTCAGGCTAACTCCATGACTGGAGATTGAGCCTTAGGATGGGGTGACAGGTAAGGTGTCATTGGCTTCCCTGGTCCTGGGTCCCCTGAGGATGAAAAGGAAAAGTTTTGGGGTAGCCAGCCACTGAAAGTTCAGAGTGCAAGTCTGTGGTGGCCTCCTGTGGTTGGAGCGGGTGGGGGGGGCAGGCCCCCCCACCCCCGTGACTTGTGACTGTTTTCCGCCCTAGTCGGCCTCTGCAGAAAGGTAGCCACCCCATGTGCAAGGAACACGAAGATGAGAAAATCAACATCTACTGTCTCACGTGTGAGGTGCCCACATGCTCCATGTGCAAGGTGTTTGGGGCCCACAAGGCCTGTGAGGTGGCCCCACTGCAGAACATCTTCCAGGGACAAAAGGTACTGGCTCCAGCCACTTCTGCCCCCAGCCTGGGGCTGCATGGCAGGATGATTCAGGAGGTAGATTTGATCCCGTAGATCTGCTGAGCCGGCCCTTCAAATAGTCCCTCTGGAGGGACTTCCCAAGCCGCAGGGACAGCAGCCCTTGCCTTCCTGGGGGAGGTGGCTGAGCTCATGGGTTATACTTAGAGCCACTTGAGAGCACCTGGGTGTGGCCACAGGGGAGAAGTCAGACCCCAGGGCCAGGCCACCAGGGTCCTCTCAGGCCATGGCTTCTCCATTCCAGCGTACTTGGGCCCCGGATGTATCCTCCCATGCCCCTCACCTCTTCCAGACCTGGCATCCCCCTGCAGCAGAAGGCAGCTTAGAGCCCTCTCCTGGGGCCTGTGGGGCCCCACCCCCCTGTCCCTGTAGTAAGCTGTAGCCCCCTTTTCCACACTCTTTCTTCCCCACTCTTCTCTTCGTCTCTTTCTTCTAGAACTCTCCGACTTTCTTTACTTTGTCCCTTTCTTCTTAGAAACAAGCCCCCCCACTGCCAGTCCCTTGCTGTGTATTTAGGAAGCTCACTTCCCCATTCTCAGCCTCATCCATAAAATCAGGGATGTACTATCTCTCTGATATCCTCTGCTCTGGGCCAGAGCTGCACCCCAGAAAGAAAGGCCACACCCCTACTGGAGGCTCTTTCTAGCAGAGAGGGGAGGGAGGGCGCCACCATTGTTGCCATGCCCTAGCAGGCCAGCCCTGAAGCTATTTCTGTCTCTCCTTTCCTGACCTCCCCCCAACCCCCATCTAGACTGAACTGAGTAACTGTATCTCCATGCTGGTGGCGGGGAATGACCGCGTGCAGACCATCATCACTCAGCTGGAGGATTCCTGTCGAGTGACCAAGGTGAGGGGACAGAATAGTCCTGCCTTGGGGCTCAAAGTCTCCCAGTGCAGCCTGGTCTCTGGGGAAGACTCACCCAGGGGTCGTGGCTAAAGGTTGGGGCCTGGAGCCCGGGGTAGCTAAGCATGGATGGCAGGGGAGGGACTAATCCATTTGTCCACTCACTTAGCAAATGCTTCTTGAGCACAGTTGTGTGTCAGGCCTTGCCCAAGGTGCTGGGATGAGAAACTGGTCCCTGACCTTAGGGATTGTCCCACCAATAATTCCCAGTATTTATTCGGAGCAATGTTCTCAGGTGTGCTTGCTGTAGACCAAGACTTCTCAAACTTTAAAGTGCATGCTAATCACCCAGGGATCTTGTTAGAATCCAGGTTCTGATCCAGCAGGCCCAGAATGAGGCATAAGATTCTGCATTTCTAACAAGCTCCCAGGGTTTGCCCAAGCTGCTGGGTTCACAGACCGCACTTTGAGTAGCAAGACTGTTGAGGGCAGAAGGGAAGTTTTCAATCCCAGAAAAAGCATCCATGACTTTGCATCTCCATCTGGGGTGGGGACTTGGAGATGAGATGGGGGAAGAGTCATCATAGTGGCTAGTGGACAAAGAGCCCGGTGAAGGGTAGGTTTGAAGGAAGGCAGCATACATTGTGATCACCCAGGAGAGGCTCCCAGTCTGACAAGGAGCTACTATTATATCCATTCTACAGGAGAGGAAACTGACACGTAACATCCGTGTTGGAGAGAAGGGAATTGAGGAGGGGAGGAGCTGGGAGAGGAGCTGGGGGAGGGGCTGCTTTTCCACCTCTCTTAGGAACAAAGGATGGAGAGCTTCCCAAATCCAGTCTTGGTTCTAAAATGGAGGGAAGAGTGTGACTTGGGGCATATGGGAGGCCCAGAACATGTCATGCCATGTGACCCTAAAGCCTCTATTTTTGAAGGGGCTAGCTGTTCTCCATGACACCAGCCTCCGAAGGTCACCGGTGTGCTGAGTAACTATGAGACCTCACTAGTACTTTCTTCTTCTTTTTTTTTTTTTTTTTGGTCTAAGTCCCAGAGCACCGATACAGTGGCCTCTATTGGGACAAAGACCACACTTTCTTCTTGTTAAGCCTTCATCTTCTGTAAAATGGGGTTTAGTAAGAGCTCTCTGAGCTTTAGATTGTTTGCTCCTGTCCCTGGAAAGGAGTGTTGGGGGTAGGGAGTAAGGACCCTATGGGATGTGACTGTAGGATTTCTGTCCTCAGGAGAACAGTCACCAGGTGAAGGAAACGCTAAGCCAGAAGTTTGACGTCCTGTACGCCATCCTGGACGAGAAGAAGAGTGAGTTGCTGCAGCGGATCACACAAGAGCAGGAGGAGAAGCTCAGATTCATCGAGGCCCTCATCCAGCAGTACCAGGAGCAGCTTGAAAAGTCCACGAAGCTGGTGGAGACGGCCATCCAGTCCCTGGATGAGCCTGGTGGGGCCACCTTCCTCTTGGTGAGCAGGAGTAGGAAGTCCTGGGCAGGGTCAGTTTGACTCTGCAGCCCTGTCTAAGGTTCAAGTCATTTAAATCCCTGTAAGCCACAGTTTCCTTATCTGTAAAATGGGCATGTAACAATCCCTACCTTCCTCTTCCTGATTTGTTGAGGATCAAATAAGAGGATGTTTGTGAAACGGCTTTGTAAACTGCAAAACATAGTGTTCTATATAGAGACTATTAATTGAGCACCAACTGTAGGCCAGGCACTGAGGTGGAGCCACAGTGATGAAGCAGACACAGCCCTGCACTAGAAGAGCTTGTTGGGGAGGACAGAAAAGGCTCAGCTATAAGACTTTACAATTCAGTTCAGTAAAAAGTTTCCTAAGCTCCTACTGTGGGCCAGGCTTTGTGCTAGACATTGGGTATGAAAAGGCAATTAGGGTATGATTCTCAGCTTGGAGATTTCAGGGTTTAGGAGTGTTTAGACTAATACCCCTAGAACCCAGGTTCCTGCCAGGACAATGGGAGGATCCCAGGGTGATGACTGAGACCTGTGTAGACCACAGACAGAGGGAAAAAGATCCAAGTTCTGTTCGGCTTGGGGTAGGGAGCAGGTCACAACTAGGCTAGGGAATGGCACCAAGTGTCCATCTGCAACACCCAGTTGCCGGTTTGCTGGTTTCCTGGGGTTACTTCTTCTGCAATCCTAACCTTTGCTCTCTCTCCCCCCACAGAGTGCCAAGCCTCTCATCAAAAGGTCAGTGTCTCCCCAGGGACTGTGATCCAAGGCCCTGGTTCCTACCAGGGTTGTTGACTTCTGTCCAGGCCCCACTACCCCAGGCATTAGGTCTGCTGGGAGGTCTCGCTTTAGGCTAGCTTTCCTGATCTTTGTTTACTGCACTTTCTTGGACCATCTATTCTGCTGGCCCAGAGAGGAGACTGGAGAGAAAGTACTCCACCCCTCCAGGGAAACCCCGAGGTGGAAGGTCTGGGTGTGGGCATGGCACGGGCACTGGTGGAGTGGGAGCTAAGACACCCCTCCCTGCACTGAGCCCTGGACATCTCACCCGGCCTCTCCCTCTCTCCCCCACAGCATTGTGGAAGCTTCCAAGGGCTGCCAGCTGGGGAAGACAGAGCCAGGCTTTGAAAACATGGACTACTTCACTTTGGACTTGGAATACATAGCGGATACCCTGAGGGCCATTGACTTTGGGACAGGTAAAGAAGGTGGTGGTGCCGCTTGCCGACTTGACTGCCTGACCCCTGAAAGCCAGCTTCCCTCCCACTGAGCCCCCCGGGGAGGCAGATACACTAGCAAAGATCCCAGAGATCAAGACGAACTCACACAGCCAACTTCTAGAAGAGCCGAGAGCCTAGCATGGTGCCTGGTGCATAGTCGTGGCTCAGTAAATTATGTACAAATTCATGGCAGGAGGCCTCTTGGGGCAGTACAAATAGCATGCTGTCTGAAACAGACATACCTGACTGAGTTCAAATCCTGGTTCTGCCATCTGTTTGTTATCTGTGTGACCTTTGGCAAGCCCCCCGTCTGCCTCTCTGAGTTTCATTTTCTTTCTTTCTTTCTTCTTTTTTATTTTTTGAGACAGAGTCTTGTTTTGTTTCCCAGGCTAGAGTGAGTGCCATGGCGTCAGCCTAGCTCACAGCAACCTCAAACTCCTGGGCTCAAACAATCCTGCTGCCTCAGCCTCCTGAGTAGCTGGGACTACAGGCATGAGCCAACATGCCCGGCAAATTTTTTCTATATATATTAGTTGGCCAATTAATTTCTTTCTATTTATAGTAGAGACGGGGTCTCGCTCTTGCTCAGGCTGGTTTCAAACTCCTGACCTCGAGCAATCCGCCCGCCTCGGCCTCCCAGAGTGCTAGGATTACAGGCGTGAGCCACCGCGCCCGGCCAAGTGTCATTTTCTAACTTTTAAAAATTAGGTTGGAAGTGGGCCCTCTAATAATGGCCACCTCATAGTGCTGTTGCAACAAATTGGATATTGATGCAGAAAGGTTCTATAGAGTCCTGGGCACATACTAGTTATTGCCTAAGGGTAGTCTTAGCTTCAGCTTCTTAATGCTACCATTTGTGATACTTGGGCACCTTAATTTATCAATATTATGTCCTCATTCCTGCTTACAATTAGTCTTCCATAGAGTGCCTCTAATAATTGCAATGATGCAACCACAACAATAATAAGGGGGAAAATAAGAAGGGAAATGAGGAAACTGGATGAGAGGCAAAGATGTTAATTTGCTGGACGTCCTGCATCTGAAAGGTAGCTATAAGCAGGGAAAGGGAGGACGAATCCAGCTGACTGTTGAGTTAGTCTGAGGGATGATGCTCCGATGACCAGCTGAGCGAGAGAGAGAGGAAAAGGGGTGTGTAGGCAGGAACAAGCAAGAACCGTAAATGGGCTTGCATGAGAAAGAGCAAAGCTTCTGGGCACCTCCTTCAGTATCTGGTGTGAAGTCTTTTCTCAGATCCCCGGATATACCCTACTCACGGGTTAGGACAAAATACATCCCAAAGCTGAGATACCAATGGACTCGGCTACATTTGTTGCTGTGGATTATCTGCGCCACTATTACCGACCCTAAGCTGAGCTGTTCGAGAGTGGGTCACGCCACGTGAACACAGCATTGTGAAGACCTGCACTGCTCTTCCTAATCCCCTTGAGCCTCAGTTTCTTCATCAGTAAAATGGGAGAGTACCAGCAGCTACAAAATGTTCAGCTACTGAACATATCCTATGTCCTAGGCACTAGGCCCTTGGCATAGATTCTGTCATTTAATACAACTTGATGAGATAGGTACTGTTATCTTCTGTCTTTTGTAGTTGAGGAAACTAGAGCTCAGAGAGTGAGCAACTTGTTCAAAGGCCACACAGCTTAGCAAGTAGCCCACATAGACCCCACTGAGGGCCATCCCGCTCACAGACTCTTGTGAGGATGGTATGACAATGCATATTCGGCACTTAGCACCACACTTGGCACATAGTAAGTCCTCAGTAAACTCTGTTATGAGTAGTCATCGTGATCACGATTAAATAGCAATAAAACCCCCTGGGGTATGCACTGATCGCAGTTATTTGGCTGGAATTTTGGCTGTTGTTTTGGAGACACTCTTGACAAATGCTCTGACTGTGGTGGCCCCTGTGGGGCCCCAAAAGATCGAGGAGGTGGCCTGGGGAAGGGGTGGGGAACCATGTTCCCTGTTAGAGCTGGAAGGTGGCAGCCCAGATGAGACAGTGAAGACATAGTTTGCAGCTCGGTCACTGTCCCGTGCTCGCCTTCAGAGAGCGCAGGTCCAGAGATGGCCCAGACGTGCTCCCACCCCAGGCTCACCCCTCTGGAGGCTAAGCAATGAGGAAATGGGATAGGGGGGCTGAGAGAGCAGATTGCAAAGGCTGAGCAAGTTCCCTCAAGGCCAGGACTCCGATCCCTGAGGATCAAGGAGTTTTTGTCCTGTTCTCCCCATGGGATGTTTATCTGTCTGAGTGATGTCACAGGCAGAGCAGGTGACAGAAGCTGCTGCTGCTTCTGGAACAAAGCCTCACATCCTCAGAGGGAGGGCAGAGAATGGCAGGAGCAGGGCCTCTATGAGGCTTGGGTTTGGCAAGCTCATTACCTTCTGAGCCACTGCTGTCCCTGTCTGGCTGTCTGACCCTGACCAGCGCATGGGCAGGTGTTTAGACAGCACCCTCACCAGCCTGCCTCTCCTTCTAGTAGCTCCTTGAGGAACCAGCCCTATCCTAACGCAATTGTTCTTGCTCACAGATGAGGAAGAGGAAGAGTTCATTGAAGAAGATCAGGAAGAGGAAGAGTCCACAGAGGGGAAGGAAGAAGGTAAGAAATTCATCTCCCTCCATCCATTCCTTCCTTCATCCCTTCATTCCACAACAACAGGAGATACCTACCATGTGTGAAGTGCTGTGGTAGATATTGGGAATGACGCTTAGTCCTGTTCCCAGAATGTTTTAAACTTATTTAGGGTAAAGTCCTATGCTCTTTATCCTCAGGGGGAAAAAAAAACCCCAAACCCCAAAACTATTCATAATAAAAAGCTCCCATTTTACATCTAAATGATCTTCTTAAATGGGAAGCAAGACAGCACAACAGAGGTCAAAGACAGGTAAGGGAAGTCAAAGACAGATAGGTACAGAGGGCAAAGACAAGGGCCTAATGAGCCAGGCTGGGCCCTTTGAGGTGTTATGATTGGCCAGCACAGTGTTTAAGATTTTTAAAAAATCAGTTGCTAACATTTTAAAAATTAGGAGTTTTTTTTAAAGGAATAATAATAAAGAGACTTCTACTGAGAAGCTGCATTTTCACCTTCATGTGAAAATTTGGAAAGAGCAAACAATGCTAGGCTTGAACTTCCCCCAATCCCAGAGTGCTGGCTCTGGGGAGTGGCTGTCCCCTTTACATGGGTTTGTCTGGCCCCACTACTGTCATGCCTGCCTCCTTCACTCATTCCTGTCATCTGCTGGCCCCCTGAAGGCACTTGAGTTTGCTGAGCTGGCAGTTTGATTAAGAGCCTGGGTCTGGAATCGCAGCTGTAGCCCAGACTAGTGCTGTGATCTGAAGCAGTTCGAAACTTCTCGGAGTCTTGGGCCACTCATCCATGCATGGGGCATAATAGTAGTGACTTCAAAAGGTTGTAGTGGGGAGTAAATTAGATAATCATTTAGCACAGCGTCTGGCGCATAGGAATAACATGTTTGCTGATTAGCACATAACTCGCGAATGTTTTTTCTCAAGCCCATAGTTACTGGAACTAAATTCCAATCCAGCTGAAAAATGTAGGGTAGTCTTTTGGAGTTTTGTGCTCCCTGTCTCACTATGTGCCTCTGTGTCTTTTGCTTAACTTCAGGTCACCAGGACTCCTTAGCTGGATGAATGAGATACCCTCCAGATGCAGAGAGACTGGGGAGGGTGGGGATGGGCCCGGCTGCCTTGGTGACAGGCCCAGGGTGGGAGGGGTCGGGGCCCCTGGAGGGGCAATGGGAAGGTGTGTCTTCTCTCTGCTCAGAGAGCAGGGACTAGAGTAGGACCCCACTGCTGTGTCCAGCAGCCACTGAACCAGAGTTGGAAACATGCTTGAAACAATCACACAGGACACTTTTCTACGTTGGTGCAAAATGGAATATTTTGTACATTTTTAAAATGTGATTTTTGTATATACTTGTATATGTATGCCAACTTGGTGCTTTTTGTAAAGGAATTTTTGTATGATAATGCCAGGTCACTGTGTCACTGGCAACTGTCAGAAAGAGGGGAAGGAAGCCAGGCTGATAGAGCTGCCCACTTCCTTTCCTGGGTGGGAGGACTGGGTAGCACCCACAGGGCTACAAAGGGATGATGTACTGTATTTCAGTGCCTGTCCCTGACACACGGGCTGGTAACTGGGTTTGTTATATGTTGTTTTAATAAATGCACAATGCTCTCTTCCTGTTATTCAAAGGATCTGGGGTTTCATTCAGCCTTTTTTCTGGAGGAGAGAGTTCAGTGGCATGGACCGAAGGCCTCATAGGAAGTAGAAGGCAATGTCCAGGCTAGGCTTATGTCCCACCAAGGGAGTCCTTTAAATCATTTCCCAATGTAAGCGCCATAGAAAACTGGCCCTGAGATGATCCTCAAATAACAGATGTGATAGGTTGCTGCTCTGGTTCTCCAGAAAACAGAGCCCAAGGCAAAATTTAAATGCTTTAGTTAGAGGTTGTAGAGACCAAGGGAAAATTTCCCCTTTGCCCCCTGAAGATTCCATGAAAATCAGCTGACAAGGGGGCAGATTAATAGGAGAAAAGGCACACAAATTTATTTGATCATAGTTTTACATGACATGGAAGCCTTCAGAATGAAGATCCAAAGATACAGGTGAAACTGTTCTTAGGTTTATGTTTAGGTTCAACAAAGTACGGACAGCCATGTAGAAACATGACTGGACAAAAGGCTAGATCTGATGCTGACAGACTGAATGAGGAGACCTAGCGGGGCCTGTCTGTCTAGATTCTTCTTGGCCTCTCTGAGCTGCATTCCTTCCTTCCGGGTGTGAGCAGGACCCTCTCTGGAATGGGGGTCGTATGACCTATAATTAAGCAAAGTATGTCAGATAATTTCATTTTTAAAATGTCCAGTTTTTACACAGAAAAGGGGGGAAATTTTAGAGTAATATTTTTAGGTTTTATGGCTGGCTTTGGGGAAAAGGGTTCTGGTTTCTATGACCCGCCTTGGGGAAGAGGGATTAGAGTTTCTGTGGCTGGCCTTAGTGGAGAATGAAGGGCCAGAGACAGGAGGCAGGAGAAGGTCAAAGAGAAACTTTTGCCTCTGAGACATTCCTTTTGGGGTATTGTCTTATGAGACCCTTCCAAGTACACTCCTGGGGCTGACAGAGTGAAGGAAATGGAAGCGGGCCGGTAAGGAGGGAAGCAAGTGTTGCATGACTGAGCTGGTCACAGCATCGCCAAAGCCTGGCTGCTTGCTCGGTCATACGAGATGTTCTAGCAGGGCACAGAGAACACAGCATTATTCAAAACAGTTCATCTGGTAAGAAACAGGAGACATTTGCGCGCTGGCTCCTTCCTATCTCCTGTCTCTCAGAGTTGAAGTTTGCCTCCCAGAGCGTTCCTTCCCCCTTCATTTCCATATGGCGTCACTTGGCAGCTTTGGGCAGCTGCCCGGGAAGCTGGACCTGGCCACACTGGGTCAGCTGAGTCAGGAGGTGTCAGCTGAGTCAGCTGAGTCTGGAGGTGTAGGAGCCTCTACGCCATCCAGCTGGGCTCGGCGAGGGTGCGGGGCTGCTGTGGCCCCACCTCAGCAGACACAATGGGGGCCATGCTGGCGCCCGGACTTACTCCAGGGAAGGCCAAGGCAGCCACCAGTGCTGGGGGATGAGGCGATGACAGTGGCCATAGTAGCACAAAGGCTCTCTGTGAGCAAGGGGCCAAGGGCTGGGGAGAGGCCAGGCTGAGAAGATCTGAGGCAGCATGTTGACCGTGTCTGATACACCAGGATCATCTGAGGAGCACTGCCGAGCCCGTCCCGCCTTTTAGATTTCACAACACTATAGCAAGTTAAGGACTCTGAGCAGTCCTGCCATAAAGAAAGCTAATTACCTTTAGACAAGGACCATGAAGTTCATGGGGCTTGGAATACTGTCTAATCCCTAAATCTCTTCAGTTTTTTTTTTTTTATTCAATATTTAACCCAGTGCTTCCCAACTGATTCATTCACGTGACATTCTCCAGGACTAGTATTGTGTGGAACTCACTTGAGGACAGTGCTCTAAACCTGTGGTCCCCAACCCTGAGGCCACGGACCAGAACGGTGCTGGCCCTGCCAGCCACCTGACTGCAAAGCAGGAGGTTGGGGTGGGTAAGCAAAGTCCCATCT
>VSMD01040257.1:0-109538 GCA_008750895.1 Mirza zaza
ACATGGATGCATGCATTGTATGATGCTGAGATGAGGGCTTTTAGTGTATACCCGTCACCAGCAGAGTGTACGTTGTACCCAACAGGTAGATTTTTATCTTTCATCTCCCTTTCACCCTCCCCCACTGAGGGGCTTGTAAATAGCTGAAACTCTGATCCAGGTGGGTGTGACAGGCAGCAGTGAAATAGCAGGATCCTTCCGCTGGAGGGAGGGGGAGAGAAGACAAGAGCAGACCTGAGGAGATCGGGAGAAGCAAGTGCTGTGTGGAGTCAGTCACAGGCTTGGGCCTGAAGGGCAGGGAAGGAGGGGACAATCTCAAGTTCTCTCCTGTGCCTTCAAACCCAGACCCTCTCCGGATCATTCTCTGAAATAGTGTTTTCTAGAGTACAGTCTAAAGATGATCTATATCTACCTATTAAAAATTCAGATTGCAAGAGCCCTAAGCCATACCAATGGAATACAGATTCTGTGTGGGGCCCAGCAATCTGCATTTCAACAGACTTCCTAGAACCGGTGACTCTTATGCACACCAAAGGTTAACAACCATTTAAAAAGGATTAGGACAGGTTTATCTCCTTCTAGGGCAGGCTTAATTGCAAAGAGCAAAAGAGAAGACTTTCCAACCTCCAGAGTATCTTCCCACCTGACCACTATTGCCTGAAATCTCTTTAAGAACAAATCTTGCTGCTTACTCCATTAACTCGAGGCCATAAGCTTACCCAGACACTCTCCCCAGGAAAGGAAACGCACTGGCCAACAGGAGTTTCAGTCAATGGTGTGATGTCTGTTTTCAGCTGGAGAAGTGAGTAGAAGGAATCAGCTGTGGTTGCTGATGGCCAGGTGTTCACCTTCACCTGGGCTCAGAGCAGCACAAGTCAGGCACAGAGATGCCTCTCCTCTGCCTGCCTTTGTTTCCCAGGTAGCCTGGAGTGGAGCAGGTGCTCAACCCCAGGAGCTAAACACATATGACCCAGCCTTCTTCAATGATTATTTCCTGAGTTGAAGTTAAGACTTTGCATCAGTGGGCAATCTTTATATATCTTCTCCTTCCTGGAAGAAAAGTTAGGCTGGAGAAGGGATCTTGACTTAGGCTGCACATGAGAATCACTTAAGGAACTTTTAATAATCCTGATACCCAGGCCTCACCCTAGACCATTTAAACCAGAATCATTGGCTCTCAGGTGAGTCCAGTGTGCAGCCAAGGCTGAGAACCGCTGGCAGTGTTGTCAGGATAGGAGGTCTTGGTGTCTCCCCCAGGGAAGATCCTCTGACCAAGAGAGCATAAGGATCCACAGATGTTTATAGACCTTCAGAAAGGTATCTGCAGGCCGAGAACAGCCCCAGGAACGTAGGGGATAGAACAAGTCCAGGAAGGAAGGTTGACTGACACTGAGCTCTACTGGGGCCATGGTGGCATGGGGAGGGCAGCTGCACAACTGTTTCTAGCCAGAAAACACATATTTTGGCCAGATCACTAGAGTTGTCCCAGAAAATTCATATTTTACAAAATACTTTTCAAATGCTTTCTATTAAATACGGGAGATGATTTAACAGACGGTATCATCTGCAAGAAGTATATATTGTAAAGTTTAGTAGAAAAAAATAAGAGGATCAGAAAACACCTTGCTTTCCTTTAGCTCCTTAGCACACTCACAGAGGACCATGAAAAGGCAGGTTTTAGTGTATTTTTTCACTTCTGTCTTTCCCAAAAAGGTGGAATGTAAATCACTGCTAATCAGAGAAAATCTGTGCTTAATCTGGATTTAGGAACAGATTAAAGAGGGTCTTGAATGAAAGTGACTCTTTGTAAACAAGCAGAGCAGGTAAGTCCTTCCTTCTTCACCCCCACATCTTAACCTCGGCTCCTGTTCTTGAGTTTCCTCCTTTCCATATCCGCAGGGCTGGTCCTCCTCTCTGAGCCAGGATCCAAGCCCAAACTCTCCCCTTTACGCCAGGAAAATGTAGCAGCTGGCAGCGTGGCCCTCCAACCCATGCAGTGGGGGTTTGTTAGGGCCCTTTTCAGCTGTTCCTAAAAGCCCAGATTTCAACAGACCTTCCCTTCCTCAAGGATCTGCAGCGGCTCCCCAGTGTCCATTGAACCAAGCCCGAGTGTTTAAATCTTGGCTGAGTTATCCAGTCTCACCCTGAGCTCCTGCAAGAACCCCTGGAGCTGCTGGCTCAGTCCTTTGATTTATCCACATATGCGTAGGCATCCTTAGAACATCCGTTCTGGTAACAATCCCCTAGGTAGGTATCTGCAACCTATGTTTCTAAGATCAATTTGGAGTAGAAATCTCTCTGATGTTTTCCTTGGTGTACATATAAGCAAAGAATACACCTATTAACTACTTTATGCTGTAAGTAGATAGTAACATTTTTTAAATTTAAATTTTAAATAAATTTAAACACATTTACAGTTTTAAAATTTAAAATATTTTAATGAATATTACTAGGTTTGCTGATTCTTTAGCTTAGTGGTCCCCAACCTTTTTGGCACCAGGGACTGTTTTTATGGAATACAATTTTTCCACAGACTTGGGTAGGGGATGGTTTCGGGATGATTCAAGCACATTACATTTATTTTACACTTTATTTCTGTTATTATTACATTGTAATATATAATGAAATAATTATACAACTCACCATAAGTTGGGGACCTTTGTTTTAGCTGATTTCCTCTTTCTTCAGGTGTTTAAATTATTTAATGTTATTGACTCTGGACTTCTTTTTAAAATGCTACTCATCATTTTTTATAGTATTTTAAAATTTTTGTTCTTGTATTTTAATACAAGTATATTATAGAAAATCTAAACTACCAATAGGAAAAAGAAAAAAAAGAAAACAGGGCTCATAATTTGGTGTCTTTGGATCTTCAGGCTTGAAATGTCTGAGCTGTCTTTGACCCCTTTCTCTCTCTGAGTCTTCACCTCCCATCACCAGTTATGTCAAAACAGCGAGGAACAGCAGCCAGGGATCGGGAACAGCAAGTGCAAAGGCTCGGAGGTGAAATCGTCTAGGATGTTTGGGGTCTAGTGAGAAGTTGAGAATCACAGACAAATAATGATTTCAAACTTTAAGGGGGAGCCCTTAAAATCAATAAATTGAGCTAAATAATATATAATTTAATGTAGAATAAAACAAAAATGTCTTTGTTTTATTCCACAAATATTCAGCTAGTGCACCTTGAGCAAGGCAGGATATAGAGCTGAACCGAACACAAATCCTGCCCTTTGATAGTGCATGAAAGAGCCCCTTCCCACCACCTTCTTGTGTCACAAAAACCTTCTGGCCTATGTGAAGCCAGAGGGCAGATACGGACAGACTGAAGGATGCTCTGAGTCATACAAAATATCTTCCCTTTGGGTAATTTCTGTCTTAAAGCTGAAGTCTTTCCCACCAACCTATTATTTTGAAACAGAAAGCTTCGTTTTTAGTGACTGCAGCAGAGCTCCTACGACAGCTTCCCTCCTGTCCAGTCCTGCTCCTGGCTGCCTCATGCCCACTTCCTCCAGCCTGGTCTTCCTGTGACATTATCGGTGTTATATTTAGATTTGCAACTTCAGCACCCAAGGCCGCCTCCTCTGGAAAGCAAGCCCACAGTGGAGCTGGCACAGAAGCTTTGACAGTCCCTTCCGTGGTGTGACAACCTGAGTGAGACCCCACGGTCGAGTGAGTGCTCCCCACTCTCGTTTCACAGATACTGAGGCCCGAAGAGATCACGATGCTCGTCTCAGGCTACACAGCTTTGAAATCCGAACTCCTAATTCTGCCTGTAATTAAGGTAGCCACAGAAATTTGGAAGTGAGAGAGACTTAACCACTTTGGTACCAGCGTCGACTATAGTCGACAGCCAAAAGCTTTTACTTTTATCTCTGCAGTTGCCGTGTGTACGTTCAGCTAATAAGTTACTACGAATCTGTAACCTTTTAACAAGTCCTTAGTAGGAGTTATTATAGTTATTTTCCTAAAGCTGCCTGTAAAGTAAAACAAGCTTTCAGTGCTTTAAAGCTTTCCTCATCACACAAGACCAAAACAGATTCGTCGTCAATGCACAGCACAAGCTATCATGAGGACTATGAGTGCCGGCTGTGGGCAAGGTTTCTTGGCTGGTGAGCGCCGTACCCAAGTGGTTAAAATCCTGGGTCAACCTCCCCTTGTTCCAAGGGAGGATATTAAATTCCAGGGAAATTTTGCGATTGCCCTAACGTCAATGAAGTTGAGGTCTCCCCGAGCTCTTTTGACCATACCTGTTCTTTCCCTTGCCATACGTGGCTAGAGCCTCCTGCTGGAGGAAAAGCTTCTCTATGGCATGAGGTGTCTTCCCCCTTCTCCCACCACATCCAGAGCTGTGACTATACTACAAGCCCGAGAAGCCACTGTTGAGAGACTCACTCGGAAAATCAACAGCAACAATAGTAAAAGCTGGCATTTATCAAGCACGCACTATGTACCAGGCACTTTGTGTGCATTGTCTCATTTAGCCCTCACAAGCACCATGGAAAGTAGGTCCTATTATCATCCTATTTTTAAAATTGTGATGATAAACATAAAATTTACCATCTTAACCATTTTTAAGTGTATAGTCCAGCAGTATTAAGCATTGTGAATAAGTATATCCATATTGTTGTGGTTATCCCCATTTTTATAGATGAGAAAATCTGGCTCAGAGAGGTTAAGTAATTTGTCCCAGGTTGTACAGCTAATAAATGACAGAGTTGGGATTTGAAATCAGGTCTGACTGCAGAGCCCATGCTCTTGACCCAACCACCCATGGATGTTACATACTGACTTGTTTCAGCTTGGCCTGTCACCAGGGCAAGTGACTTGCTTCGCCAAGTGCCTCTCTGGGCACCTTCCTCTCTGTCCCTGGAGATGGCATCCAATCCCTCTATTAGCTCAGCAATCTTTGATGGGGACAAAACATGCCCCCACTTCTGTCTTCCTATTGGTCCCCACGGTCAGACTTTTCACTAGAAGGGGACGTGGGCTCTTAGGCCTGTTTCAGTCTGTAGGGAAGGACAGGTGGCAGGGGAGGGGGAGAGAGATAGGGCTGTGCACACAGCAGGCAGGAGGGCATGTGGTAGGAGCTCTCTGGGGGCTGGAACATGCTCCGAAGTAGGGTGGCTGAACAGGGCAGCTGGAGGGAGACCAGCACTAGATCCCCATGCATCCTTCTCAACACCCTAGTCAGAAAGGCCACCTGAGGGTCCTGGAGTGGAGGGACTGTGTCCCCTTACACATGAGCATCTTGCTGCCAGGGTTGTTTCTTACTAACCACTGAGTAACCATAGGAAGTAATTTGCAAGTTTCTCCAGACAGCTCATACCCTACCATTTCTGTCCTTCCTTCTTTTTTTTCCTACCAAGATCTGCAAATATTTTGTGGTAGTCTTTGGCACGTCTGCAGTGCTGAGCGGGGTCATAAGCAGACAGAAATTGGGCTGACTTGGCACAACCAGAAGTAGGGATGATTCCACTAATACCCGGTATCCCTTAGAGAATGCTGGTGGGACTTATCCTATCACAGGCAGTTGGGCATGGGACACGCCACCCTGAGACTGATAAGATAGCAAAGAAACGGTGCTACATTTGCTTTAAAACGTTCTTAGAAGATTTGCCACTTGATGTGACAGCAGAAATTGTCACAGCTTTCCCTCTCCTTGACTTCAAGGGGAAAGCTCTGGGGGCCTCGTCTAGAGATAACAGCACTGTCCTCTCCTTTGGGGCGCTTGCTGGTCCTTGCCTGCACCACCCACCTGGCAGAAAGGGCTTAGGTAAAGGGAAACTTCTTCATAAAACTATATAAAAGCAGGTTTCAAAACCCAAAAGAGTTAAAGGAAGCTCCTATATCCAGAGATGACTCTGGGTTTGGAAGAGCCCCCAGAGGCCATGCCACTTAATTCTGTGCAGTGTTTTACTCCGATGTGCTCATTGTTCTAACGAGGAGCTGACAGCTGAAATGTGGTAAGTTCACAGCCTGTCCTCTACCAGCGTGAAAATTACCATGTGAAACCAATGCTTCTCCAGCCAAACCAGCTGTCAAAAAGTTTGTAAAACCAAGTGGCCAATAAGTAATTCTAATCCCGTGTCAGAAAAGTCTCAAAATATAATTCTAGAAAATGAATGGCTTTAAGAATGTGAGTGTCATTTTAAAAATTAATGAGAAAAAGAATCTTGGCTGAGTCTGCATGGCATGATATATATAGTCTTGTCACCTACTTGTCCAGGCTTCAATTTCTGCAGCTAAAAGCAAAGATATTTTCAGAATAAAGAGTGATTTTGACAGACAGTATTTCCCACATACTGAAAAAGTTTGACCCAGTTAAACTCGTCCTCGTGGGCTCTGAGTAAAAAAAAGATATTAGAAATACCTTGTGTGTAAAAGTAGGGGTGAAAGGAAGCACAGTAATTCTTCAAAAGCTTCTAGAAATGTTTGTCAATAATACATTTAAAGAAAAGCTTTGAAACAATATCTAGTTGGTCAAAGAAAAATATGCTCACAGGTCCCCAAAATGCAGTATTTTATGGTAAATATGGGAAATAGTTGATCAGTTTTTTTATTGTAGTAGAATATACATAACGTAAAATTCACCATTTCACCCATTTCAAAGTGTACAACTCAGTGCTATTTAGTACTAATAAATTTATAATATTGTGCAACCACTGTCACTATCTAGTACTAGAAGATTTTTATCACCTCCAAAGGAAACCCCAAACCCATAAAGCAGTCATTAGTAATTTTAAAGTAGATTTCTTTTTCAATTTACTTTTAAGGTATTTGCACAAATAGCTTCTGTTTTAATCCCTGTTAAGAATTTAACAGTATTTGTCCTAAAAAGTAGGTGTATAAGGCTCAATCATCTGGGATTGGCTTGGCAATGATCTTTGAATGTGGAAATGACATGAAATCAGAAGTCTTTCCGTGGTGAAAAGAGAATCTGGACCCTGAACAGTCTGTAAAGACCATTTAAAAGCCAAAATAAGCAGATATATGTAGAGAGTCCACTTTCCTAATGATTTTGTATTACATCTGCCATTTTATTTTTTGAAAGCATATTTCTCATGTTTGCATTGATTCTATGGTAGTTATTTACACTAAAATAAAATGACTGATTTGTTCAGTATTGAGTATGGACATTACTGTGCTTTTTATGCTTAAAAAATGATTCTTCATCCCGCAGCTTTTTCTACTTTGAACCAAGTAAAGATGTAAAGTGAGGGGGGAAAAAACAGAACAAGGAAGGGCATTTCGTTCTGTTTTTGAGCCTACACTCTCCAATCCTCTATTCTAAGCCCCCTTGGTCACGGCCTCCTCCTGGAGAACTCCGTCTACCTAGGTGTGGGCTTCCACCTCTGACCCTGCCCTCGCTCTTATCGCCGTGTTCCTGAACAAAGTTTCATTCATTCAGCGCACAACCACCACCGCTGTGTGGGCTAGAAGAGGAGAGCTCTCTGCCCCCTGGGTGTGACCCATCAGATAAATGAGTCCTGCGACAGATGATGGCTCAGTGCCTGGCCTTTTAACACTTGTTAATATTTACTTTTGAACCAGAACATTGGGATACTACCTTATCCCACACGGAATCGTCTCTAACAATGCAGTTTGGGGCACCAGGGAGACCCAGAGCAGGAGAGGTTTTTGGGAAGGGGACATTCACTGAGCTATTCTTATTCTCCATTATACACATTTACTGTTAAATACTCCTTTTATATGTTGTATATTATTATTCCCATTTTCCAGATGAAAACACTGAGGCTAAAAATGCTTAAGTGAACTTCGCAATGACCATGAGCTAGTAAGTTAGATTGAGTATGCAAACCAAGTCTGCCTGATTCTTAAGTTCATATTTTTTCCAGTACCACAAAAACACCTTTCAGGGCCACCTATTAAAATACCACATTGGTGCTGTATGGTTGGTCTGTATGTGAGACCAACTCTGCTCTTTATGATTATAACACTGTCGGATTACATGGGCTGTTCTGGGAGCAGTTTTTGAAAAATATATAGCAGTATGATACCAAACATGCCTGAGTCAGTGTGCAATTTGAGTTTGGGCCTGGAAACATGAAATAGCCTGAAATACTGACAGCATGAATTCTAAAGGTATTCACTGGTATACCTTTGGTATACCACTGGTAGTAAGGTGGCCACATTTTAGTTTACAAAGGTGTCTAGGAAAAGCATAGAACACAGACTAAGCTAGAATGCTGTGTGGGCCAGTAAATGACACAGGAGGACAGTAGGAAAGGAGAGGGTGAGAAAAGTCATTCTGTAATAAAGACATCTGCACTCAAATGTTTATGGTAGCACAATTCACAATTGCAAATATGTGGAAACAACCCAAGTGCCCATCAATACATGAGTGGATTAAATGAATGTGATGTATGTATACCATGGAGTACTACTCAGCCACAAAAACCAATGGTGAACTAATAACTCTTGTGTTATCCTGGATGGTGCTGGAGTCCATTCTCCTAAGTATCACAAGAATGGAAAAGCAAGCACTGCATGTACTCACCCTCAAATTGGTACTAGTTTATCAACACTTAAGTGCACATATGGTAGTAACATTCATTGGGTGTCGGGCAGGTGGGAGCAGGGAGGAGGGAATGGATATATTTACAACTAATGGGTGTGATGTGCACTGTCTGGGGGATGGACATGCTCTGACTTGGGCATTGCAAAAATGATTTATGTGACCAAAGCATTTGTACCCCCATATTCTGAATTTTTTTAAAAAATGTTGATACCAAAAGAAAGAAAAAAGAAATAAAAAGGAAGGGGTAGTCTACTTTTCCTCCTTCCTCACAGGCAAACACAGAGGTGTCATTGTAGGGTCGGCTCTGCTGGCGTGAGCTCCAACAGGTGACTTTACCTCTCTGGGCCTCGGCTTTCTTACCTGAAAAATAAAGGGGCTGGAGAGGTGGCCTCTCAGTCCTTGCAAGGTGAACCTCTGCTTCTCCACTGATGCCCATGTCTCTGCACATTGTAGGGGAAGCAGGCGTGGCCGGTGTCCTCATGGAACCTGTGACCAGCAGTGGCTACATAATTTCTGGGGCCCAGTGTAAAATGAAAATGCAGGGCCCCTCGGTCAAAATTATTAAGAATTGCAGGACTGCAACAGCAGAGCATTAAACTGAGTACAGACTGTTCTGAGCACAGGACCCTGTGTGACTGTGTGGCCACATGCCCAGGAAGCTCAGGGGCCTGTGCCGCGCGAAGGGTTGAAGTCTGGATGGCAGATCTGGGGCCCAGCCAGCCTGGGAGGCAGGGCTGCTCCTCAGGCACCGAGACCTCTCTCAGAAAAGGGGCCAGCAGAGAAGTGTGGCTCCTCAAGGGGACCCTGCAAGTCCCTTCAGCCAGCTTCTTTGCCTTGCTTTTGAAATAAGCATTGAAACAGCCATGTTGGGCTGAGGGAAACGGCCTGTTCGGGGGACTAGATCATAAAGGTGCAAGAAGGTTGTGAAAACATCAGAGTAAAACATAAGCCTTCCGTGTGGCTGCTGGCGGACTTGCTTTCAGAAGGGAGGCCAAGACAGGACAGGTAGGAGAGGGGGATTGTGGGAAAGCTCTTTGGGGAGCAGACAGCAGTCAGCTGTGGACAGAGCATGAGGAGGAAGAAGGTGGAGAGGGGAGACAAGCTTGGTCACTGAGAGACGGTGCACTGGGGATGGGGAGACAGATGAGCCAGGAATAGGGAGCCCAACACACAGCCGAGAGGTGCAACCCCCGGGAGAGGGTCTCCACTGCTGGTGTCCGACATCTGCCCTCGTGGGAAAAGCTTCCCTAGAGCTATGCCGGGAAACCCTGAGGTCACGTGGGGCCCAGAGGACAACATCACACTTCAGGGTTCCCCTCGCCCTTGTTCTGGAGGCAGGGACTAGGATGGGGCTGGAATTCCCCCGAGTCAGCAGGTGGCGCCCATTTCTGGAGCAACAGGTGAATCTTCTTCTTAATCCCTCATCATGTGCTTGGTCCCTGGGGGCCTAGGAAGCCCAGAAAAATGTGGAATGAGAAAACTAAGGCTGTCCATGAGAGCTTAAACATCAACACCTGACAGAGCACGCAGAGAAGCACAGTCACCTTCAAGAAGCCGAATGGTCCCAGGGGAACCTGATGGAACATAATCACAGCTCCTGGGACAGAAGGTATCCAAAGGAAGGGAGTAGCAGTGCCTCTCTGACCGCTGCTGTCTTGCAGAGATGGAGCATTGCTTAAGTGGGCTTAAAAGGTTTCCTTGGCGAGGCCGTGTCTTTAGTGGGCAGAGCACAGCAGCCCCAACAACTTGGAGGCAGGATTTAGGGTCTTGCAAGAGCCTTGGGCATCTGATATGATGACAGACAGTGGCCCCACACCACAGCCTGATCCCTCACGTAGACCTTCTCTCATGGTTCCTAACATGTGTAAAAGGATCAGACTGTTCCTGAGATCCAGATATGATCAAAACCAATTCAAAGAGTCTTTTTGGAGAAGAGGAGGGGAAATCCAGGATTAATTCATACTAGAGATGGAATAAAGTCTTAAGGAAAAACCCCTCAAAATCCATCCATCAGCTTCAAAAATGTATATGCACACTGGCCACAGGGAGACAAGAAAAGAAAGGGTAAATCCTGCTCTAGAAACTATCCTGGCTGATGGAAGGATTATGCCAAATACATGCCTCACAGACACTGCCACAAAATTTTCATGTATGACTCAGAAGACATTAAAGAATGGACAGAGAAACACATTTCTTCTCTCCTCCACCCCTTTCTTTGTCTTCTATTCAATGTCCTCAGGTAGTGATCTCCCCATGGACCTCAGGGTAACAAATTCTGCTCCAGGACAAGCACAGTGTGTCCATCTCTGTCTGGAATTTGGGCTTCTCAATAGCTGTCTTATCACACAATGTGCTTTTTACCCCCACCTTAAGGGTTTCCATGCAGGGTCCCCCCAGTCTACTTGCAGAGGAAAAACCAAACTATACCAAGATGACCTGATGTCTGGAAATCTTTTCCTGCTCTCATTTCTCTACCCAGGACAGAAAAACTTATACCTCGATGGGGCATGTAGTTCATGGAATCTAGTTGTGTTTGACACTAAAAATTTTTTAAGACCAACTCATTGAAATACAGGCCCAAGGACCTCTTGCCTCTCCTCTTGGAAACTCCTTCCCTAAACCATCTTAGAGAGAGGAACATCAGTGTTAAATACATATTGTCATTATAAGCACATACAAATGAATATGTGCTGCTTGTTTTAGAGAGAATTTATCCCACTTGGTCTGAATCAGAGTTTCTCAACAGCGGCACTATTGACTTTTTGGGCCAGAAGGTTCTTTGTCATGGGGACTGCCCTGTGATGTTGAGTAGCATCCCTGGTGGTCTCTATGTACTAGGTGTCAGTAACACTCCCTCTCCAATTGTGGCAACCAAATGTTCCCTGGGGAGCAAAATTGTCCCTGGTGGAGAATCACTGATCTAAAAGATCCAGCTATGTCTTGGGAGAGGCTGGAATGCTTCTATGGGGTTTATTAAAAAGCCAAAGAAAACCATTCAGTGTTTCAATTGCCCTATGAGAAGGCTATCATTTAATCTCTTTTTTCTTGTACGTGTTCTTTAACAGCCCAGATTTCTTGATATCTTTACATGAGTGCAAAAGTAAGGTCCTCTTTGAAAGATCAATTAAAGTAGTGAATTTTTCACTGAACAGATGGGATTAGTTATTTGTGGGGGTAAAACCAAGAGATTGTCTATAAATATGTGCCTGAAGTGTTTGGTACCAGCCCAGTTCCCACCAATCGAGTGGCCTAGGAGGCAGGGCTGGAATATAATTGTGGCTCAGGTCTTGGAACCTAATTATTATATCATAGCCCATTTGGAGGCAGGTTGTGTGAAGAGGAGGGAGTTGTTTGGCCATGGTACCCAAGCAAATATGGGATCCAGGAGAGAGGGTGCCTCAGACATGTGGACTCTGGTTTAGGGTTTTCCTGGCATAGCTATGCCCAGAGTGGATGGGGCAGTTGCCTGGAGTTTTCTTAACTGATGACCCTGAAGTCCACTCTCACTAAGGAAGTTTCTGGCAATGTGGCTCCCATGTAGCTTGCCCACAGGGAGAAAGAGTCCTTGTGCAGCTGCTCTGAGTATTCCATCCATTGGTGTGACACAAGATGGCCCAGTTGAGCAGATTCTCAGCTGATGTGCTGCAAGTGGGCAGTGGGAAGAGAATGGGAAACCAGGCTGCCTGGGAGGTCTGTCTTATCTCCACCACTGGGTGCTGGGCCTCCCATTTGCAGCTCCTGGTTCTACTTGCCACTCCAGTTAAAGGGAGTTGGATCCAGTAATACGAGGAGGAAGAGAGACAGCAAATAACAACTCCTAATGGGTTGAGGTGCTGGTGGTTGTTTACTTTTTATTTACTTGTACTTTTTGTTTACTTGTTTTAGTTACTTGTACAAAGTGATAAATACTGTTCTGGGTACTTCAGTCCATATTCTCTCACTTGGTTTTTACATAAGCCTGTAAGCAAGGCATCTCTTGTTTCATTCGATAGTTGAGAAAACTAAGGCACAGAGAATGGAATGTCTTCAGGACTCATAGCTACTAACTGGTGATTGGAATCAGCCCCTTTGGGCTCCAATTGCATTGTCCTTCTAAATATATGAAGGATACTTCCTCAGGGTCATGGGATAAAATGGCAGCCTTAGAGAAGGTGACACATGTCAAACATGCTTTCTCTGCTTCAGAGACCAGATCTGAGAGAGACTTTGGGAATTGTCCTCATTTTGTTGAGGAGTTCGACCCAGACAAACATAGGAAAGATGAGGATGGTGTGGCAGAAAAGGAAAGAAAAAGGCCCGTGTGCAAGGGCCATAAAGATAAGGCTGCAGGTGTGGCCAGTGAGAGGGTATGAGCAGAGGTGCAGAGAGAAGGGTGAGTCAGAATGGGGGTGGTGATGACGCCACTGCCTGAAATGGGGGCCCAGCGAGGGAGCTAGTGTTGGAAAGGCACAAAGAAGGTGATTTTGCTTCTGAAGATTTGAACTTGAAAACTTAAGGAACTGAAAACTCCAGCTGAAAATTCCAAGACCTGAGACGAGAAGGCCTAACCCGGAATCTGTCAAACGAGATCTGAGAGCGAGAGCTCCAGCAGGGAGCTCCAACAGACACGGTGGTGGGGCTCTGTCACTGTCAACAGTTTTATCAGTCACTTTGATGAAGGCAGAGAAGGGGTGTTTGTCACATCTGCAGTCCATGCAAAGCTAAATGCCACAGATGTCAGAATCGATAGACCAAATAATCTGAAAGAAGAAATGAAACGAATATGACACTTATCAGGGATCGATGTAATCCTCTGTGTATGTTCAGAACATCCATTGCACAACTACAGAAGTAATAAGAATAACAACAGTAATAATAATATTATTTTTAAAATCCAACAATTAATATGTGCCAGGAACTCCACGTGTCAGTTGCTTCACAAAACAATGTATTTAACCGTTACGATAGCCCTACCACATCGGTAGTATTATTATTGCCTTTATCTTACAGGTGAAGAAACAGGGGCCAGGAAGACTAAGTAAACTTGCCCCAAATCACACAAATCTTGCTTCGTCTGACTGAAAAATACCATACTCTTTAATAAAATAAAAACTGGGGAGACTGATTTGACCACACTTGTGTCAAAGACCTTTTCTAGTTGTAAAAATAAGTGGGTATGCATTTGTGTATGCCATAGAGAAAATCTCACAAGCACAGATGGTGAGTCCATTGGGAAGTTAGCAAAATTTGTAAATTTCCATTTCAAATTACTTTCACCCACTTGAATGTTTTCAATGTGATTCAGGATGGTAAATTTTGAAAAGTTCATCTAGAAAGGAATGAAATTTTTATGATCGTAGGAATGTTTATGGTGGAGAGAGCCCAGGTCTCAGGGGGTTTGTGATGGGATCATGCCTTATAAAATGAAGGGAAATTCATGGCTAAGAATCAACTAAAAGAACCCAAGAGTCTATCAACTCCTACTAACAGAGAAGCCTACTTCCTGCAGTGTCTCTATGGGATGAAAAGGTGAGACCCCGGGCTCACACGTCTCTACATCACACGTGACTTAGCCACCTCACCTGTCTCAATTCTTCAGCAGCAGAAACTATCCAGGTGTTTGCCCATCCCCAGCTGTGCCCATCTGGGAAACTTCCCCATCTCCTTCATTTTGAGAACTTCGTGTCTCCTTCCAGTCCTGCCTGCCCCCTTCCAGTCCTGCCTGCCCCCCTTCCCTTGGCTGACTTGGCTTTTCCTCTCCTCCTGGTCCTTCCTGCCACCTCCATGCTCTTTCCTGCCCTGGGAATAGACTCCCTGGATCATCCCTTTCAGCCCTCTTGATGGACACTCACTGTCTTTCTATTTTTGTGACTAAGAATTTTAGCAAATTCTCATAGAAGCTTTTATAAGCCTAAGCACATAAACATAACCCTCCACTTACACTGTCATCTGGTGCCAAATAATTACTAACCTTCTGAATTGGTGTTAACTGGTCAGGACAGGGGACACAACTCATAGGGGCAAGAATTTCACCTGTGGATTCCTCACCATCCCATCTAACTACAAGAAAGGTTTAAGATGGTGCTTTGAGGCCATTGTGTTTATTACAATTTCATTTCTTTGAAAAGTTCCACGTCGACAGTGTATATTTTAGCAAAACAGGAAAATTCTATAAAGACAACTGAGTAACCAAGTGGGGAAAAAAAAGTTACTTTAAGCAGATGAGTGCAGTGTATGATTATCCACAGTATAATTTTGGTTTTCTACCCTATAATCTATGGTCATCTATTGCCTATCAACTGCTCTGTGATCAAGCTGGACTTTGTCCCAAAGGGAGGGAGCATAAAATGATTTAAGTTGTATTGCTTTCATTTAAAGCCCTATCTGGATTCCCTGAAAGAGGTTCTAAGGCTCTGTAGAGCTCTAGATTGTGGAACATGTCTGAAAAGAACATTTGGGACCTTCTTGCTCATCTGAGAGAGGCCCTGATATCATGCCTTGTTAGTTTCTTTGCCACATCTTTCCTATCTTTCCCTCCCTTTCCCTTGTCACTGCTGTGCCCAAAGTCCAGGCCTACAACTCTAAATGCTTTGGTTCCTTAAGTGCCCATCCCCCTCCAGTTGCCCTCCCCTTCCCATACATCCTGCCTAGCTCCTTAAACTGCAGGCATGACACTTCCAACAGCACAACCTGTTCTCCAACTCCCTATGGTTAGCACTGCCATTTGCAGTCTGGCCCCACCCAATGACGCGTCCAACCTTACCAGGACCTTCTGGGCCCAAATGCCCCACTCCATAGCCTCTGTTGGGCAGAAAACTCTCCTCACAGTCCTACGACTGGACTAGACTGTGCCCAGCTCCGAGTGCCAGCTTCTCTATTTCCTCCTTCCCAGCTGTAATGCTTTTTCTCCATTTCTACAACTACTTTTTACCTTCTCCATGGAACCCCTTCCATCTTCCTTAATTCTCTTCTTATACTCACTGAGCCACTTATGGCTCCTGTTGTTTCACCGCTGCCCCCCATGAGGGTCTAGAGCAAGGGCAAGACTGAGGTGCCTTCTTGTGGCTGTCGGTGCTGACCCCGCAGCAGCCTCCGGCATCCTGCCAACCAGTTGTTCATTTCAAATCACCTTCCATCAGCACATACTAGGTGTAAGACCTGCATTCTAGCTGTGATGGGCCATCCCCCTGCCCATTCCAGACTTCCTCTTAAATGTTGTCCTGAAAACTCCAATTCTCTAGCTCCTCGTTATTTGTGATTACTTATCTGCTACATGTCGCATAGCAGTCCCATAAAAACGTGAAATGCCAATACGAGTTGGAATATAAAACACTCCCTGAACATTTAAAAGTTCCAATCCCTAAAAGCCATGATGCAGTTACAATGAGGCAAAAAGACCTTCAACAGTAAAATCTGGGAAGTTATCTTGTCATAGCTCCTTGACTCATGCCCCTGGAGCCACTTATAGTTTATTCTAAGTGGCTTTTTATAGATAATTGTTACACTGACATGAGGGTGTTGGGAAGACAGATATAACACCCCCAATACACTTGTAATATACCCACAAAATGAATGAGACAGTGAAACTACAATGAACATGAATGATGCCAGCTATCCTTAAAATTAAATAGTAATCTGCAACGAAATGAGTGAGGCCTCAGTTTAGACAAATCCTTTCTTAGTAAAACTTGTTGCATTCAGACTCTGGAAGTGGTCCTCCAGCAGAATCCAAGTCCTTGGCATTTCTGTGTTATTCTCTCTCCAGAACTTTACACTTTACTGTAAATGCCAGCTACAGCGAGGCCAACTTGTTCCTACACATTTCTCCAAAAACTCAGTCCACTTCCCTACAGCAATTGCCACCCACTGGGAACTAGCAAAGATCTCCAGGATTTCAGTGTTTCTAAGATGCAGGAAGAGCATTGTGAGGGGGAAAAGGAGACACAGAAGGTTAATTATTGAACGGGGAAAATCTTACCTCAGCTTCTGACTGGCAGGGACAGTTATTTTATTAAGCTTGTCCATTCCGTTTGGTGATTGTAAGAGCCTGTCCAGCGGCAACGTCAGCAGCTCCTGGCCCTGCTAGGGAACAGCATGGCAAGCCTGTGGTCTCAAGGGTGCTGGCTACTCGAGTCTGGTTTCTGTGAGTGCAGGCTACCGGCAAACAGCCCTGCTCTAGGGAGAAGTAAAACTTGCCCGAGCACATAGTCAAGTTTCATGTTTCTATGTAATCATGTGATCTGGGTAGCCAGCCAGCTTGGCGATTACTCCACGTTGTGTAAACTTTAATAGTGAAACCTATTGGGCATGCAAATTTCTTCCCAGCTGCTTTCTTTTATAATCAGATTTGGAACCAGGTTGGGACAAGCTGCTGGCTGGTCACTTCTTCCTGTTTGTCCCAAATACCTACAGTCCCTGTTTTCAGCAGGTGTCGTGCTGTCACCGCTAACTTCCTGGACTCAAGGAAAAGCAGAAGAATCGATTCCATCTGAATGTCTCTCGGAGACTTTATGCGCATTTGCATAAAGTCATGGATAAGCTTTTTCCACTTATGGAACCATTATATAAAATGGCATTTTCGTACTGTTTCTCCCCCCACCCCCACACGTTTTAAAATAAATAAGAGGATGGCAGAGATATAGTGGTAACAGTTTACTCAGAGAGTTAGAGTCTCTCTTTTCCTGGAGCTCTATTTGAAATAGGATGGGCAGTTCCCTGTCCAGAGTCATTTGGGGGTAGAAATGGGTGACTTGGGAAAGGGAGATGCTCTCCGCCATAAGATGTGCAGCCTCCTCATTGGCTGGTAGAGTCAGGAGTTACCCTGTTGAGAGCCAGATTCTTTCAAACAAAACCAGAATGTACCCAAAATTCAGTCAAGAACAAACCTAACAACTTCCTAGTGATGCAATTCTGGCATCAGGCCATTCTGAAGCCTGCCCTAAAAGCAGAGTGCTGCTCCTCTCCCTGCCTTTGTCCCCACCTGTCCTCATCCACTGCTCACTTCATCCCCTCATCAGACCCAGTGACAGGCGGGTCATACAGCATGTCAGGCACAGACAGGTTGGGAGAGGCCAGGAGGAGGGGACCATACCTGCAGGGGCTGGATCCATCCGGAGAGCTCTACTTCCCTCCCAGAAGACTTTACATTTCCTTCCACCCGATCTGAAAAACGCAGGCTTATTGGTCATTTAGAGAGGGGAAGACAGTTTAGGGTCAGGGAGGAAGAGAATGAGAGGGACTGCTCCTTTTGTACCTGCACATACTTCCCTGCAGCCAGCGGGGACCAGATCTCTCCTGGGTTGGAAGAACACAAAGGGACAAAGCAGAGGGCTCCCAGTTATAAGACCCAAGGCTGGCTGAAGACAGAGGGGAAAGAGGAGACAGAGGAGGCAGAGGGAGAGGAGGGGCAGCAGCAACGGTAGCAGTGGAAACTGTAGGTGGATTTCCTCTTTCCTGAGCCTTTTCTGAGTACAAACAGAGGCTGTCTTTCTCCAGGTAACCTTGATTATTCACATTCATGTACCGCCTGTGAATTTCTGGTTTGGCCAGATGTTTCAGAAGTAACATCGTCAGAACTGTTGAAGGGTGGGGCTCTTCTGCTTGGCCAGCCCCACGAGACAGGGGACAGTCTTGCACCAGAGCGATGCTAGTGCCGGACCCATTTCATTATTTATTTTCCCCAATCTAGCAGCTCAACTTTTTATTTTGCAGTGTGTCCTGAAGGAGCCCAAGATCCCTCTCCCTCCTTTCCCTCCTCTCTCATAGTTCCTAACTCAAAGAAACAGATAGACCAGCATGGTAAAGGCACATATAATGTCACCAAAGATCAGAAAATCAGGCTGTGCTGAGTGCAACAATAATAGCTCATTCTCTCTGAATTACCTTAAGTGCATCCCATTGGCCACTTGACTTTTCTCTCTACTGACAACTCGGCTAAGCACCTGGGCTGACAAATTCTTATTTCCCCAGAGAAAAAGGCCGGGGGCAAGGGTTACACTTCTGCTTTTTCTTTTTACAGCCACTTGTCTTTCTTCTTTTTACTGTATTTAGTCTGACATGATGAAAGCGAGAGACTGCTTTTCCAGGCTGGACTTTGTGCCCCATGTGGTGTGTAGCGTGACAGCCTAACGTTCTAGGCCAGCCCTGACCGCTCTGCAGCTGTAACTGGCTTCCCCAGAGGGCAATGCAAGGATGGCAACTGATGACCCCAAGTCTTATCTGACGACTTGTAAAAGGAATGGGACCACACAACACGGTTCCACAGCACACACAGAACAACATACCACCGTATGCATTCAAGCTCAATCTATGTGGCACAGTGGACATGGAAATTAATTAATCCCTAGATTAACAGATGAGAAATGGACAATCCCAACCTTAAAGAAAATCTGGAATGCTTATACGCTGCTGATAAAATTCTGAGGTGTGATAGCTTTGGAAACACCTTTGGTATTATCTAGATGACAGATTAGATTGGATGACAGGCATACCTATGACCCAGCACAGGTCATAGATGTGGCTGAGCACTCCTTACCATGTGTATCAAGGTCACGTGCTAGAAGTTTCATTGACATACTCTTTCTAAAAGAGGTAAAAAAAAAAAAAAAAAACAGCCCTGGGAATAACTCAATTGTTCATCAACAAGAGAATGAATAAATTACTTATGGCGTACTCACACAATGAAATACTATCCAACAATGGATATGAGTTAACTCCAGTTGCATCAGTATGGATAAATAAAAATAATTTGAGCAATAAAGCAAGCTAAAGAAGCTTATACAGCATGATTCCATTTATAGTAAGGTTAAAAACATGTAAAACTAAATTGTATATTACTTAAGATGCATACATATATGGTAAAACCCAGGAAATGGCAAAGGTAAAATCCAGGTGAATGGTTCCAGGGAGCAGGATTGGAGTGAAGGGGTCCAGAGGATTTCCAAGCAATGGTAGTATCCTATTTCTTAAGTTGAGTGGTGTGTATACATGTTCATTTTATTGTTATTCTTTGCATATTACACACACTGTAGGCATTAAATATTTAACAAAAAAATTTTTTTAAAGATCTGGTCTAGAATTATGGGGCAAAATGCAGACAGTATACCTAAATCTAAGTCAGCTCTGTGAGCTCATGGGGCTTGAGAACAAGAAGGCAGATTATACCGGAGCTTGGGGATGAGACCTAACCTGTCCTGGTTTCTCTGGGGCTCCTTTCCTTGCGTCTGTGGATGACGGCTACAACGCCATGCTTACTGAATGCTTTCTGTGTTTCCTGGACTGTGAGGACATTCACTTTATATGTGAAGGAACTGATTCTTTGAGAGGATAAGTGACTGGTCCAAAGTCTGGGATTCAAACCTCAGTCTGTTTCCACAGTCTCAGCTGCTAATGGTAGGGCTCTGCCATTGCAAGAGAGATCTGTGATTTGGTTCTGCAGAGAGCCCTGCCCTTGAGTCAAGGTGCCAACTTAACCATGACCTTGGGCTAGTTGTGTAGTCTCCCTGACCACAATTTCTTTACTTTAGAGGACAGGAGAAGGAATTCAAGGAGGATGCAGGCTCCTTCTGACTTGGAATCTGGACATTGCCAGTGTGCACAGAAACAGATCAGCACCAGGGGGAACACTCTCACAGTTCGCAGAAGAGGAGTCTCTGATTCTTTTTATTAGACTGCTTCCCAAGAGGGACCCGGATGGCTGTGGCAGTTTGTAGGGCCTTGCACATAGTTCAGGTCCTCACTGGGACTGGATCAGCCAGAGTTCACCAGGTCTGCTCTGCCATCCACCTGCTGATGGCTTTTCCCCTGCCAGGGCAGTTTAGGCAAACTGCCAAAGGAAGTAGGCAAGGAGTGACGTTGGTACTATGCAGAGCTGTAACTACTTCCGTGATGTTCAGCCTCACAGCAGGTCTATGGGGAGGTGCTATGACCATTCCCATTTTATCATGTGAAGTCTGAGCCTCAGGAAGGTCACAAGACTTAGTCTTCCTGATCCCTGAGCTAGGGCCTTTAGCCCCCAAACTGTTCACTCTCTTTCCCTTTCTTGGGCAGGGGGTCTGCATCCTGCAGCAACAGCAGCCCTGGCCACTTTCTGACACATGCAGGCCACAGGAGCAGGGAATCGCTGTTGGTCAGGCCCACACTGGCTTTTCTCAGCGAGGGCCCGTTAAGAGCCCAGAGGGAAGAAGGTTTGGGAGGAAGCTCAGGAGCCCGGGTAAGTGGAGGAAACAGCAGATGAGGTCAGGGAAAGGCAAAGACAGACAAGGAAGTGTGGCCAATGCTGCTAGCGGTTTGTTTGTTCTCCTTTGTGGGGAGGAGTGCAGGAAAGGAGAAAGAAGGAAGAAGAGAAGACATCTGTGGCCCAAGCAAAGGGCAAAGGCCTCCCTTTCTGTGAGATACATCAGTTCACTATTTCATCTGTTCCGTAAACTCAACATTCTGTACATCAAATTGGTCTGGAGTGAGGCTTTCGTTTGATTAGGAGAATGGCTCAGGCGAAAACAGTCTTTACTCATTGCATCAGTCCAAGCCGCTGCCAGCAAGAACATGACGATAGCTTCATGTTGGGATGGACAACTCCTGGCCTAGGTGTCGGTTTCACATCTTCCTTTGCCTTCAGCCCTCAGAGCCAATCTGCCAACGAGACTCCCCTCTGAAACGTTTCTGCCTTTACCCCACTCCCACCGTAGCCCAGGCCCTCGCCTGGATCACTGATCAGCCTCCTGCTACTTCTCTGTACCTAGATCCACCCCCACTCCCGGGCCCACCCTTCTTACCCCTAGTTCACGCTTCCAGCTGCTGACCTTTCCTAAGGTTGCCAGAGGCTTTTCCTTTCTTCTAGAACCAAGTGTGAACATCATTCGTGCCTCTCTGTGACCAACTCTCCCTCGAAACCTATCTTATTCCTCACTAATTCACAGCAGGCGAGCATCCCTCTGCTCCGATGGGTCATCGAGCATCCCTTTCTCCTGATCACTGTGTCTGGCCACTAGCCAGAAGCAGCCACCCAGGAACAGTGGGAAAGAGATACATGGGATCCAGGCAACCGGGAAGCCAGGTAGGTCCCACCCGTCGGGCCATGGTGAGACCAGGGAGCAGGCAAAGCTGGGGAGCCAGAGTTGCATCCAGATGTGGAGAGCCAAGACAGGGTTCATGGCCTCCAAGAGCAGAGGGGCTGTCTGCCAGAGGCCTCAGCAGCAGACGCTGCAGCTGCTGATTACCACTTTCTGTTACCTTTTATCTCACGAAGCTTGACCAGTCTACCCAGGCAGTCCATCTGGATTCAAAGGATCCCCAGACAAAGGCAGACTTGAGGAAATGTCTCATGTTCTTGAAGATGTTCATTATCTCCAATTTAATATACAAGTTTAATGTGATCCCAATAAAAATAGCAATAGGATGCTCCCCCTCCTCCCATGCCAGATCTGGACAAGTGGATTCTAAAGTTTCTGTATAAAAAGAAACAAGGAAGAATAGCCAAGAAAGCCTTGAAAAAGAAGATCGAGGGAATGGGCAGGGACTAGCCCTTCCAGATATTAAAGTATGTGATGAAGCCTCTCTAATAAAAACAGCATAGTATTGCTGCATGATCAATGGAACTAATAGAAAATGCATAAATAAATTGAAGACCATAAAGATATTAAGTATTTTGTGAATGTGGCATATCAAATGGGCAAAATACAGGTTTTTTATTTGATAATAAATAGGACAATTGCAAAGCCATTGGGAAAAACATAAAACTTAGATGTGTACCTCAAACCATTTGTCAGAGAAAATTCCCAATGAATCAGAAATCAAAATATAAAAAATGCAAGGCCAGCAGGCCAGGTGCAGTGGCGCATGCCTATAATCCCAGCACTTTGGGAGGCTGAGCCAGGAGGATCGCTCCAGGCCAGGAGTTCAAAACCAGCCTGGGTAGGCCGGGTATGGTGGCTCACGCCTGTAATCCTAGTTCTCTGGGAGGCCAAAGCGGGCGGATTGCTCTAGATCAGGAGTTCGAAACCAGCCTGAGCAAGAGCGAGACCCCGTCTCTACTATAAATAGAAAGAAATTAATTGGCTAACTAACATATCTAGAAAAAAAATTAGCCTGGCATGGTGGCGCATTCCTGTAGTCCCAGCTACTCGGGAGGCTGAGGCAGGAGGATTGCTTGAGCCCAGGAGTTTGAGGTTGCTGTGAGCTAGGCTGACGCCACAGCACTCACTCTAGCCTGGGCAATAAAGTGAGACTCTGTCTCAAAACAAAAACAAAAACAAAAAAACAGCCTGGGCTATATAGCAAGACCCTTTCTTTACAAAAAAATAAATAAATAAATAAAAATTAGCCAGGCGCAGTGGCATTCACCCATCATCCTAACAACTTGGGAGGCCGAGATGGGAAGATCACTTGAGCCTAGGAGTTTTAGGTTGTAGTGAACCCTGATGGATCCACTGCATTCCAGCCTCACAGATAGAGTGAGACCCTATTTCTAAAAATAAATAAATAAAAATTAAAAAATTAAAAAATGTAAATAATGAAGTCATTCATATTCCAAAAGAAAACACAGTAAAATTTTTTATGACCTTATCTATAACTTAAAATCTAAAACTATAATAATAAAAGAAAATTGTGATCAATTTAACTAGAGAACCATAGAGAAAATTTTCATGCCAAAAAAATACCATAATCAATGTCAAAAGATAAAGGACAAATTGAGAATGAAGAGTTATGTCATGTATCACAGACAAAAGGCACATTTCCCTAATGGGTAAAGAGTTCCTAAAAATTGAGATGAAAAAAAAAAAAAAACCCAAAACCTGAATGAAGAGTGGGCAAAACCCATGAACGTGAAAAGCAAGAGGCTTTTTTTTTTTTGAGACAGAGTCTCACTCTGTTGCCCTGGCTAGAGTGCCATGGCGTCAGTCTAGCTCACAACAACCTCAAACTCCTGGGCTCAAGCAATCCTTCTGCCTCAGCCTCCAGAGTAGCTGGGACTACAGGCATGCGCCACCATGCCAGGCTAATTTTTTCTATTTTTGGCAGACAGGGGGTCTTGCTCTTGCTCAGGCTGGTCTCAACCTCTTGAGCTCAAACAATCCACCCACCTAGGCCTCCCAGAGTGCTTAGGATTACAGGCGTGAGTCACCACACCCGGCCTCAAGAGGCTTTTAAATGGATGGAAAGGTAGTAACCACACTCCTATCAAGAGAAGGATTATTATAACCACCAGGAAGAAATATCTCATATACCAGCTTGGCAAAACTCTAGAAGTCTGATGATAGAGTCTGTTGTTAAGGCTCCGAGGAAACAGACACCCTTTGCTTGTAAAATGTTACACTCAACATGGAGAATTGGCAATACCTAACGAAATCATAATACTTGAATTTATCTTGTGACTCAAGCAATCTCACTTCTAGGACCCTTCCCTGAAGATACCTTCCCACACGTACACCTGCAACATCTCCTCGCAATTAGTCATTGCAGTTATATTAGCAATAGCAAAAGACTAGAAAAACCTAAGTGTCTATCAGTGGGGAACTGGTTGAATAAATTTTGGTATATTCATATACACACACTTATTATTGCAAAAATAAACATTGGAAGGATAAATCAGAAGCTGATAAAAATAGTCACTCATGGGAGGCAGAAGGGAGCTGGAAATAGACTAGAAGTGATAGAGACGTATGGAGTTTTATGGAATTTTGACTTTCAACATGGTAACTGACATATCTTAAAAATAAAATTAAGGCATAAAGTAAAAAAAAAAAAAAAGGCAAACCTTAAAAATAAAAATAAACAGAAACAAATGAATTTAAACGGTAACATGTCCCAGAGAAGAGTTATGTCAGGTGATCAGTGAAACATATTCTAAGAATGGAAATAACTGCAAAAAAACCTTCAAACTTCACTCAGTATTTTTATTTTTAGTAGTAAAATATGTATTTTGATTTTTAAAGTGATTAGTAGGAACCAAGATTTTTGATGTAAGAGGAAAAAATATAAATATAAAGTCAAAGAAGAGAAAACTCAGTAATGTTAAATTTAATTCAAAATATCGATCTGAACTTGTGATTTCTTAGCACTAAATAATAAAAGGTCCTAGAAGCAATGACATTACAGATTTAAACACATGAAAACATGTTCAATTACAATTGTATTAAGAAAAAGACGGATTCCTCCCTAAAAGAAGTGAGGAGCTCCTCTAAGAAAGGGTGATTTCAAGTCTGGGCCAGGAAAAATAGAAGGTGAACTTGGACCATCTTGTACCAGAAAGGAAGGAGATGCCCAGAGACAGTGGGTGTGTCAAAAGGACATAGGACCAGATCCTTGAAGGGGGTTCCAGTAGACAATTTTGGAACAATTTGAGCCTCAAAACAAACACATAATAATAATGTCTATAATTTATTTTAAAACATCAAACAAATAAAAATATACTAGTCCATAATAATATAACCAAAAAAAACCAAAATTATTTTCCAAAATTGAAAATAACTTCCATCAACTCATGAATTAGAAATTTAAAAAAAATTAAATTTATTGGAAACTAAAGAAGAATGAAGCATTCACCCTGATGTTTTTAGGAGGAATTGAAAATCCTCAATTTTCACAGAAGAATACTTGCTAGTCAATATAGAATGAGTGGTAGAATTAGAAAATCACCATTTTGCAATCCCAGATAAATGACTGGTGTAGGCAAGGATGATCAATGAGTGCTGAAACCACTGGCTGAGATGCCATTGGGAAACAGCATATCCCAATGCTATCAGAAACTGTCAGAGTCTCATCCCAAAGGCTGCTGGCTGAGTGCAAAGCCGACTTGTGCAGAGCTGGCAGCTGGCTGTCACTACCTTGATCACACGGTCTAATTCAGCATTATCCATATTGCTTCCTGATATACGGCGAAACTAAGCACATGTCACCTATGAGGTATTCTTGCCACAAATGTTTAATCTCCATTTAATCAATTTATTAGACCTTACTTCCAGCTTACATAGAGTGAACACATAATTAATCATGCAAACTAGGGCACTCTTGGGAGTGAAAGGGAACTCAGTTATGCCAGGACTACAGGTTTAAACCGGCAGGACATTCCTAGACAAACTGGAACTTGAAGTCCTGCCAAGTTTAAGGGAAATAAAGGGGACAGAGGAACAAGTTGGACATCATTAAGAAGAAAAAATAATAATGAAAAAAAAATCCAGTTATAGAAATGCTAAAAGACTATCACTTGATCTTCCAAAAAAAAAAAAAAGGAAAAAAATGGAAGAAATATTCAAAATTAAATAAGACGAAAGACCATAACAACCAAATATAATGCATGAACCTGAACAGGATATGAGTTTAAAGAAACCAACTATAGAAGTCATTTGTGGACAATTAGAGAAATTTTACTGTGGGCTGGATGTTAGATGGTGTGAGGGAATTGTTAATGTTAATTGTTAACGTTCTTAGGTGCGATAATGGCTTTGTGATAATGTGGGAGGAGATCCTTATTAGGACATTTTTGGGAGGTGCATGCTGATGGATTTAAGGTTTAAGTGTCATGATGTCTATAACGCTTTTTCAAACAGTTAAAAATGTGTTAGCAATCATTGAAGCTGGGTGATGGGTACATGGATGCTCATTGTATCATTCTTTCAGTTCTTCTACATAATTGAAAATTTCATGTAAGAGTTTTAAAAATGGCAGAACTCTAAATGCCTGGATCCTTTCTAGAGACCCACTGGGGCCTTGGACCTGCCTGAACCCCTCATCATCAGTGCTGTCTCTCTCAAGGAGCGTCCTGCCTGAAAGTCCCTTGCCATAGTCTTTCCATCTTCCATATGTTGCCCCAATCTTGATCGCCTTCTCATTTCTCTAATTCCGCAAATCCCACTCACCTTCAAAACCCACTTTCTCTTGGAAGTTTGTCCCATTTACTTCTGATCCACTTGGGCCTCTACTCTGACTTCCTCTTTCTTTTTATACTTGGACCACAGTTTTGACTTTTAGTCATATGTCAACTCTTATTATTTTGTGTAAGTGTATATCTTATACATTACCTTGATGAAATTATAAACATCCCAGTGAAAGGACCATATTCTATTATTTAGGTCTTTCTCTATAGAAATCACAAAACTAGAATATTATATATGTATAATAAATACTTTCTGAGTTAAATCTGGCAGTTATTAAAAGAGATCTGCAAAAAAAATAATAAGAGTTGTGAGGTGCAACTACTTTTCAAACTTGGGAACTGAACTGATGTTAAAAATAATTTACCTATACAGGAATGGGGAACTACATGGCCATGGAAGCTTTGCTTTTGGATCACAATACTTCTCTCAACTGAGCCTGGGCAGAGACTAAGAGTCCTTCACAAAATGTATCCAGGAGTTCACTGCTAAGCACTCAGAGCAGACACTCCGACAGAAACCTGTTTGCCATTGCTGTCCTAAGAGAAGACTGAGGAATCAAATTTTTGCCTCTCCTAGAACTTATCATTTCTCATTAATGCCAATGCTACAGTCTCTTTCATATTGTCTCTCTGATCCACTTACATTTCTTACCTAACTCCAATCTCTACTTCTAGTCCCCTAAATGTCCAAACAGATCCTTGGCCTCCCAGGCTTCACCAACATTTCCTTCACTGTCATCTCTGAACAGTCTTCACTGGATGACGGTATTCCTGTAGTCCGGGACCCAGATTACCTGGCCTGCAAAGCACCTTCAGATTGGTGTTCATGGCCTTGTGTTCAATCATAATTCATCAGATCTAGAATAAGCCTTAGAGAGAGCATCACCACATTTAGCAAATAAAAATACAGAATGCCCAGTTAAATTTTAGATAAACAATGAACATATTTTTAGTAAAAGCATGTCCCAAATATTGCATAGTGTCCTGTACTTTATCTAACAAACCTAGATGAGAAACCCCAAGCCCCAAGGAGTGAAGTGACTTACAAATGTTTGTTTTAGAGAAATACCTCAAGCCAGAAAAAAACAAGAGCAGAAAAAACTAAGGTCTCCTTACTCCCAACCCATATATAAGAATCTTTTTTTTTCAAAGACTAAAATGTCTGTGGTCGAGATGAGTTGAATCAGAATAAGGAAGCAGATTTCTTATGAAAAGAAATGTTGTACATGCTTTTCTGTTAATTATTTAACCAAATAATTTGGGACCTTAGGGTAAAATGGCTTAAGGAAGTTCTCAGATCTTCAACCTAGGGTTATCTGAAGGGAAGAATTCAAATCCACTCCTAAGAAAGAGAAGAATGCATGTGGCAGCCTTGGAGTCAGAATGAAAGAACAGAATGGATCATTGTCATCATCCCAGACCAATCTGTGTGACCTCAACATCCAGCTTGTTTATAAATGAGAAGACCCTGCATATAAAATGTGACAAATATGTATAGAAAGCCACTGTATATACAGGAATCTTTATAGATATTCTATAACACTACTATCTTTCAAATCAATAAGTAAATGGCTAACATCCCAATGGCAAAGTGAGCAAGGAGCACAAAAGGGCAATTCACAAAAGAAGAGATACAAATAGCTGATAAAAATGTAAACGAGTGCACAGTCCCACTAAACCAAAAAACCACAGATGAAAGCAAGTATAAGATAACATTCATTTTCTAACCTACCAAGTAAACTTGTAAAAGTCACAAAATTCAGGTTTGGCAAAAGCACTGTTAAATGGACACGCTTGCTGTTGCCAGGGCTACAGATTGAAGGCAATCTGGTAATATGTAACAGGATTCTTAAAATGTTCACATGATTACAAGTAAAATGTAAATTTAGTGCCTTGTACAAGTGTCTGAGAGCTGCCGTAACAAATTACCACAAATTTGGTGACCTAAAACAACAGAAGTGTATTCTGTCACAGTTGTGGAGGTCTGAAGTCCCAAATTGAAGTGCCAGCTGGGCCAAGCTTCCTCCAAAGGATCTGGGAAGAATCCTTCTCTGTCTCTTCCAGCTCCTCCTGGTGCCAGGCGTCCCTTGGCTTGTGACTGAATAGTTCAAATCTCTGCCTCTGTCTTCACATGGCCTCTTTCTTCTGTGTGTCTCTTCTAATGACACTTATCAATGAATTTAGGGCCCACCCACTTAATCCAAGAGAATGAATCTTGAATTGAGATCCTTAATGTAATTATATCTACAAAGACTCTTCTCCCAAAAAAATCACATTCATAGGTTCCAAGAGTTGGGGCATAGACCTACCTTTTGGAGGACAACCATTCAATCCACTCTATACCCTAAGGTGACAGTCTCACTTGACTTATGAATGTCAAATAAATATATATGTGTGTGCGTGTGTATTAATATACATACGTGCAAGTATGTGTATTAATATATATATACCTGCAAGTATGTATGTATGTATATGTGTATGTATGTATATATATATATATATATAAATTTGTGTTTCATTTAGGATTCTTTTAACTGCAAGTAACAGCAAGCCCAACTCAGGCTGGCTCAAATAAGAAAGGAAATTGTTAATATACCCAACTGTCCTGGGTCTGAGCAGGCTTCAGAGTTTAGGGACCAAACAGTAACACTGGTTAGGACTGTTTTTCATCCTTTCTGGGTCTCTTGGCTAATTAATTCCTTCAAGGTGTCCCAATTGCTCCAGCTCAGTGGGTTGCTGGACCTAGCTCATGTCAACTATTGAGAGATAATTGCTAATTTTTTAGAAATTTTCTGAGACTATTGTTAACACAGCCGTTATTTTTAAAAAATAAATTATATAAGATTACAATTAAATGAATTACCTTTAAAATGTAATAAATACTCAAAACTCATGTTTGCCCATTATACTGCATTCTACTATTTTCTGTGCTCTCAAGGTTATTTATATCTATTGTATCTGTCTCTAGGTGGAAAGACCTTACACCGGCTGCTACTGCACATTTCTTTTCAGTTCCACATTCGGCAACATCATGCTAGAACTTGGAATCAGCAATGGTGGAAGTGTTTTCACCAGAGGAATTGGCAAATGCTGCAAGCAAAGCATGCACCAGCGCTGTAGCAGCTCTGGCCTCACAGCCCTTCAGGTCCAAGTACAGCAAGATGAATACAGCACCCTCAAAGGCAGTGACAATCACTCTGACTGGATGTTTTGGTCACATTTCCATCTCTGAACCAAACACCAAGGCCAGGGGGAAAGTGATGCCCTGTCCTCCATCCTGGACTGGGATCAGAGGCCCTACCAAGCCTATATATTCAGGGTGATCCCACATGAATCTTAGGAGCTGCCACTGGAAGAAGGGAGAAATGGCTCCTGGGGACACCTTAAGAGTATAGCCACCATAGTTTTGTGACGCAGTAGCCTACGCAAAGTCTCACTGTCCTCTAACCCGCCTCTCGGTCTGCTGCTTCCATTTATCTTGGGCAAGAAAGGTGTGGTTCTGGACCAGTGAAGCTCTGGGAAGTGGGATGAGATGGACAGGCTCTGGTCTGAGACATCTTCCCCTCGATCTCCAACCCCCCCCTTTTGTGGGGTGATGTCCCCACTCTCCTATCCCCCAGGCCTGGATTTTAACTGCTCACAGCATGGCTCCAACTTAGACAAGTGGAACATACATTTCTGTGTTGTGTAGGTTCCTGAGATTTTAAAAATGTAAATTTAAAATATTTCTTCCTTTGAGGGGTTCCTGGTCAAGTGGAGGAAACATAGACAAACAAATATAAAATGACATAGATAACGTAAATGCAGCACTGAGAGTAATGGGGGAGTTTGGAAAATGGGGACAGGTCCCCAGAGAAGAGGACGTGTGAGCTGGAACTTTACGTACATATAGGAAGTTCCCTGTGGGGCCAGAGGAGCACAAAGGCGGCTTTCTATTCCGAGGACAGATGAGAGCTGTGGCACCACCAGGTCACCCAGCGTCCTCTACACCTCTCTTTTCCAACATCCTAGACACCAGAGAGATTTCCCTGCCTCTCTGCTCTCCTTTCTGTTCTGAGCCAAAAATAGAACCCAAACACGGGAGTCACATAAAAGCACTGTTTGACACAGCCTTGCAAGGAGGATAAAGAACACACTAGCTTTAAGCTGAACATGCAAAGAGCCTGGGCCGTTGGAAGGACCAACAGGCACCTCAGAAATCTCCAGCTGCCCCCACGATGGCCCTAGACGAAACCCATTCCCCTCCGAGCACTAGCATTCAAAGCAAACAAGTTCTCACTTTGTTAGCTTTCCTCTTTGGCTCAACTACTGTATCACCACAATCGTTTTCTATTTTCATCACCAGGGCAGATGTTTCTGCAACAGTCTTTTGAGCCTGGGGACCAAGGTACCATTTATAGCTTTGCTTCTATGGGAAAAAGTGCTTTCAAGTTCCAAACAACCAACTTACAAATACATGATTGAACTCAATTGCTTTTAAGCCATGAGCTTCCTGTAATGTTTTGCACACTTTATTGCCAAAAGCTGGTGTGTGTATGTTATAAAATTTCTAAATATGGGCACCAGGTGTTGCATTTTCAGACTCACCAAGCGTAACTTTTTTCCCCCCTCTTAAAGCAACAGAACCATCTCTTTGGTGTATCTGTTTAGAAGAAAACATGGTGAAAGAAATGGCTAGGGGCCACAAAAAAGAAAATAGCAGTACCAAAAATTTAGGGGAGAAAGATATATATACACATTCATGCAATATAAAAAAAGAGACTGACTTTTTAAAAAAACATTATTTTTACAGACTAAGGCAAGCCTCCGAGCACAGGGAAAGGTCAGAGATCAAAGCTTCCACACAGCTTGGTTTTACTTTGAGTTTAGCCACCCAAAAAGAGATTGCCATGGTGAGGTTTCTAGTCTGTTTCAAAGCAAGCCCAGATGAACAAAAATGTAAAAGCCACACAATGAAGGTAGCACATAATCTATCTCCCTGATAAATCTATATTATCAGATAATACACACACCATAAGGGGTGACCATGCAAATTGCTTTTTTGCATCAAAAGAAGACAATTGAGCTCAAGACTTGATTCATTTCACTCTCCCACCCCTTCATTCCTCTCTGTTTCTCTTCTGCACCCTTGACTGATCTTCTCTCCTCAGTCTCTTTATTCCTCTCTCACTTCCTCTAACTATAGGGTATGAAGTGGTTAGAATTAATGCTGGTTAGAATTTATCTGGTTAGAACTTAACCAGATAAATTAACTATAATTTTTTTCCTTTCAAAACCATTTCTTTACTGCTGTTTATTCAAGATTCATACCCTTTGTGTATACACTGGCATGATGAAGTATTTTTCCCTGTAGACAGTGGTGTATAATTTTCTACATACCTGAATGGTAGTGTTTTTTTTAAAATACTGGTAACTATCAAATTTTTTTTAACTTGTTTGTGCTTTTGATCAAAGTCTAATACTTCACAGTGAACAGGAGTGGCTACACATGTTGTGGGATTCAGTGCAAAATGAATACATGAGGCCCCTTGTTCAAAAGGTATTAAGAATTTGAAGATGGTGACTGCAGAGCATTAAGCCAAGTGCGGGCTCTTCTGCGTGTGGGGCCCTGTGACCACACAGGTCACACATCCGTGGAGCTGGCCCTGCTGGTAGGTTTTGAGTAATGAGAGCACGAACACATCAACACATGTACGATTTTCTAGGCTGGTATGAGAATTAACCAAAAATTCACATTGGAAATTAAGGGATGTCACCTCCCTGCCCCCCCAAAAAGTGTAAACATCTTGTGGTGGTTTCCAATACACTTCCTGAGAATCCACTTATTTACGATCATTTGTTGTCATTCGTTACAACACCTGGACCAACTGATGAATGGGGTGTTTTAGGGTGATCTCTTTCCAAATTTTTAGAACTTAATAAAATAGACTCGAAATGTGCTAAACAGGGAAGGAATTTGGGAGCCACCTTCCCCCACCCCCCACCCCAGCTGGAAGCATTTTGACAGTGTAGTGAAAGGGCTCTGTGCTCACCCAGAATCAAGATTAGCCACCTCGTAATGGATTGATGGCCTGGTTGATGGAAGGGCTGATAAAGCCAGGTTTGCAGCTGAAAGAACGCTGAAGAACAGGTTTCCCTGGTTCTGAGAAATTAATTTACGATCTCATTGTTCTTCATTAAGTGTTCCATGGCTGCTATCAAATGATAGTTTCACTTTTTCCTGGTCCTTCTGCTGGTCCCATAGACCCCTCTTTAAGACCCCACCCACTGTCCCTACCCCTTGTCCCCTGGACACTTTGCCTTGCCCTTGTGATAACAGAGTCATGATCCCATGTCCTTTCTTGTAAACTTGACAGGATATTAGCGGCATCTTCATCTGCCCTGGCTTCTGTTGGCTTCCAAGTGGGAGGGGCATTTGTCTGTGGGACGGGAAGAGTGTCTGGGTTCCAGTTGTACCTCTCCAGCAGGATTGATTGCCAATGGAACCTGCTGCATCTCCCAAGAGCAAACACAAGCCACCACTGTGAGACTGACACTTTTTCCTCAATTGCCTACTCCACCCTCCAATCCAGACTCACAGGAGCATGAGGAAGGAATGAATAGTGACTCATTGAATCTTTGCCACCCCTTGGGCACAGATGAGAAAACTGGCACTTGGAGATGTTAAATAACTACTAATAAGAGAAGGGACTGTGATTCAACTACTGCACTGTCTGACTCTTAACATTTTTGTGTACTGCCCACAAAACTTTGCTATAAATTATGAAACAGAAAAGTTTAACATTTCCTAAGAAAAATTGTATTTATAAGATTCCTGATAAACTCCTTCTCTCTCCTATAGTTTTCCTGTTTTCTGTCCCTCTGCTAGATCACTCTCCTTCAAAAGCCAGTGAATAATACCAACTTCCCAGTCACCCCTTCCCTTCTTGCCATCACCTCCTCAATTCAGATGCTATCAGAAAACAGATTTTTTAAAAAACTAAAATTTGCAAACCCAGAATATTCACCAGCAAGGAAAAAGAAGCTAACCAACCCCAAAGAAGTTGAGAGGATTTCAAGATGAAATATTCAAAAATCTAGAATTGTGTTGCATAAGTTAGCTGGCAATGCTGTACTACCTTGTAAAAATTCAAATATTAATAACAACTAATTATTGTTATTATATTATATTATATCATATATAATTATATTATATATTTATTTTATTTATATTATATATAAAAAATATATTATTTATATAATATAATTTTATTATATAATATATATAATAAATGTTGTTATATTAATAACAACTAATTGAGGTCAGGAGTTTGAGACCAGCCTGAACAAGAGGGAGACCCTGTCTCTACCAAAAATAGAGCAGGCCGGGCGTGGTGGCTCAAGCCTGTAATCCTAGCTCTCTGGGAGGCTGAGGTGGGCGGATCGTTTGAGCTCAGGAGTTCGAGGCCAGCCTGAGCAAGAGGGAGACCCCATCTCTACTATAAATAGAAAGAAATTAATTGGCCAACTAATATATATAGAAAAAAATTAGCCGGGCATGGTGGCACATGCCTGTAGTCCCAGCTACTTGGGAGGCTGAGGCAGCAGGATCCCTTGAGCCCAGGAGATTGAGGTTGCTGTGAGCTAGGCTGACGCCACGGCACTCACTCTAGCCTGGGCAATAAAGTGAGACTCTGTCTCAAAAAAAAAAAAAAAACAAAAAAACAAAAATAGAGCAAATTAGCCGGGCATGGTGGTGCACCCCTGGAGTCTCAGCTCTACTCAGGAAGTTTAGGCAGGATAATTGCTTGAGCTAAGAAGTTTGAGGTTGCAGTGAGCTCTGATCATGCCATTGCACTCTACCAGGGATGACAGAGTGAGACTCTGTCTCAAAACAAACAAACAAAAACAACTAATGTGCCTATAGTCCTTTATAGTTTATAGAGTACTAATACACTTGAACTTTACAACATATTATAATAATAGCATAGATGCTATTATTACATCCATTGTACAGAGGGGAAAACTGAGGCACAGAGAGTTACATAACTTGCCCACAATTAGTCAATATGAGAAGTGAAGCAAGTTTTCTAACTTGGGAGCCTGTGTTCTTTCCACTGTCCCACACAGCTATTTGTTGAACTAAATTTTCAGATCAATGCACATTTATTTCTTCTTTTTCCAAATGACAAGAGTCACCATTCAGAAAGAGCTAAGAGCCTAGTCTAAAGTCTTGAAGCTTAGACATACTCCTGCTCCCAAATTCAGAAGTCATTGACCTTCATTTATTCTTTCAAAACCTAGATAGGTTTCAAATTAGCAGAGAAAATATAGATTGTTTAATAAAAGAATCTAGGACAAGTAGGAAGCTACTTGGGGGAAGAGATTTAATACCTCACCTGGTACACAAAAATAAATTCCAGTGCATTAAAGTTTTAAATGTAAAAATAAATTTGTAAAAAACTAGAAGAGAACATGAGATTTCCTTCCCCCATCTGGTGTTTGGAACTTCTGAGTGGGAAAGGGCTAAATATGACACAAAATATAGATGCCATAAAAGATAAGATTGATATGTTTGACTTCATTAAAAAAAAATCTACATGTTTAAAAAGCATTGCCATCTATTAAGCCGAAAGTCAGAGAACAAAATTGGGGCAAGTATTTGGAACCTATAATCAGGAAGAAGGTTAAATTTGTAATGCATAAACAAATCTCACAAATCAATAAGAAAAACACAACATGTCCAGTAGAAAAATATTGCAAAAGATATAAATGGATAGTTTACAGAAAAACAAGGAGCCCTTAAATAAACGAAAAGATGCACGACCTTACTTATATTAAAAGAAAAGCAAATGAAAACTCCACTGGTATACCTTCTTTCACATGTCGCATTTGTAAAGATCCTAAAGTTTGATAACATACTGTGGTGTGTAATCTGAATGTCAATTGGCACATTGGATTGGAGAGCAATTTGCAGGTTGGCAATATCTGTAAAAATTGAAATGCGCATATAAAGGATTTAAGCAAATTATCTTTCATCAAAGTACCATCAAGTGTAAATGATGGAACTTGGATTTGACTCCAAACCCCATGCTATTTGCACAGCCCTAGAGCTGGAAGAACTCTGCTTACACATTAAACAGACATTCAGTAAGTACCCAGGAATGCAAGGAGAACTCTTAATCTTTTAAAATAGAATTTATTTTTAGAGGAGTTTTAGGTTCACAACAAAATTGAGCCAAAAGTAAAGAGATGTCCCATACACCCCATGCCCCCGCGAGTGCATAGGCTTCCCTATTATCAACATCCCCCACCAGAATGGCACATTAGTTACAACTGATGAACCTACATTGACACATTATTATCACCCAAAGTCCACAGTTTGAGTTAAGGTTCGCTCTTGGTGTTGCACATTCTATGGGTTTGGACAAATATATAATGACCATTACAGTATCGTACAGAGCGGTTTCGCTGCCCTAAAAATCCTCTGTGCTCTGCCTACTCATCCTTCCACATCTTTAATTTTCACGATAAACTGGCTTGTATATTATTATGTATAAGTGTTTATTATGTATGTTTTACGTATGAAGGGACTGTGGCTCAGAGATGCTAAATTTCTCATCCAAGGACACACAGTTGCCAAGTGCAAAAGCCATTCGCAAAGCCAAGGCCAGCCTTTTTCCCCACAGAACTGCTTCCTCCAGCAGCTGCCTCTACCCTATCACACTGCCTTCCAGAATCCCAAAAGCTCTGTAGGAGGAGGAACCTGTGTCACATGATGTTGGTCTTCAAACTTTGTTGGTTAAGTGAGTGAACCGCGCAAGCCTGACACTGGCCTTTGCAGATAAAGAGGACGCTGCCCTTCTTCTGCACAAAGGAAAAACATTACAAAGCATAAAATGAAGCAGGGAAGGCTAAAAGGAAGAGTAGAAAGATCTTCTGAAATAAAAGTAATTTATTCATAAATAAAATACTCCAGACTTTCTCCAAAAGGGCTCTTGCTTTACAACCCAGAGATCTTTTAAGATAGAAAATACTGACACCAAATGGTGACAAGTAGAACTTCCGTGTTCGGGACGGCAGAAACATCGGAAATGAAGATTGGCTCTGGCTGGCCGGCTGGCTCGCTGAACAACTGCAAGAGTTCCCAGGGAAATTGGCTTGTCAGCGGCACCCCTGCGGGGTTTCATTTGGCGGCATTTCCCACACGTGTATGTCAGGATTTGCTCCCAACAAGCTGGCATTCCTTCTCTGCCACCAGAATCCCAGACCAGGCCAGGTGCCGGCTGTGCCTCTAAGTCCCAATGCACACTGCCTTGGTCTACAGTGTTTGGATGTGTTTATCCACATAGGCATATGTGAACAGATGTATTCCTGTGTGTGTTTATAAGCTTATGTATCAGTGTGCAAAATCACTTACCTTCTGTGTACAGAAAAAATGTGAGCTTTGATATTTTGTCTATAGAACAGCTGATTTTCTTTCTTCTTGCTAGAATGTAAGAAAAGAACTAAAGCTTAGTCCCCTCTGGCCATTTCAGTCCAATCCAATCATTTTAACTGTCCTGCTAGGTAACTCAATTTCTTCCGCTTGGATAACTTCAGGAAATGTAACATCTTCCAGAATTTCCCCCTCGCCCCAAGATGGCACCTGGCGATATGGGAGACACATGTGGCTATTTGTCCTTGAGACACTGGGGAACACTGTATCACAGAGTGGCTGATGGAGTGGAGCTGGTACTTAACACCTAATGCCCTGCTTTCTGCCACCTGGCAGGGGTTTGATGCTGCAAGTGTGAGTGGTCCAGAGCATTGAGAACAATGTCCACCAATTAAAAGTAGTTATTTCATTTAGCAAACGCAAATTTCAATAGGGAGTGGGGAAGAAGTCTATACCTCTGTGTCTTTCTATTAATAGCTTTATATGAAGGAGGACACGTTGAGTTATCCATCCCAGCCATGCTCAACAAATATTCTAAACCAGTGGTTTTCCTACCTTGGCAGCACAGAAGGATAACTGTGGAGTTTATAAAATACCTGGATACCCAGCCCCACGCCCCTCTCCGAGATTCAGATTCCATTAGTCTGAAATGGAGCCTAATGGTCACTGATGTTTTTAAAGCTCGGGTAGTTTCATTGCATAGCCAGGGTTGTGAACTAAACTTCTCAGGAGAGAGCAAATACTTATGTAACGATATATGCATATAACACACAAAGAATGATTTTTGCTTTTGTTTTTATTGGTTGCTTTAGACTGAATATTTGTTTCCCACCAAAATTCACATTTCGAAGCCCTGATCCCCAATATGATGATATTTGGAGTGAGGCCCTTGGGAGCTAATTAAGTCATGAGAGTAGAGGCCTCATGAATGGGACTAGTGCCTTTATAGGGGAAAACGGGAGAGAGATGATCTCTCTCTCTCTGGCATGTGAGGATACAGCAAGAAGGTGGCTGCCTGCAAACCAGGAAGAGAGCCCTCACCAGAAATCTTATTGGCTGGCACCTTGATCTTCAACCCAGCCTCCAGAACTATGGGAACTAAATTTCTGATGTTTAAGCCACCCAATCTATGGTGATTTTGTGGTTGTAGCACCCTGAAATGACTAAGGCACCCTTGGCAACCCTGGAGATACTAATGTATAGAATTTTCCTAGTTTGTCTCTAAGAGTCACCGCCCCCTCTTGGATTTTCCTGGATCTCTTCCCCTTCTCCCCCTGTGTGCTCCTCCCAAGCCGTCTGAGGCAAACCTCTTCCCTCAGCAGAATTTTTTCTGCTAGACCTTCTTCTGCCTTATCTAACTGAGCCAAGACTTACTTACACTACCTACATTTACTTCCTCTGAGTCTAAGTAAACTGCTATCTCAGAGAACTTTTGAAAGGAGTCAGGCTCTTTTGCACCACAGCAATACCATAGCAGCACCGTAGTTCCACAGGAGCATAGAGTTTATATAAGTTAAAACATTTTGATTAAATATAATCATGTCATTTAGCATGCAGTTATAAGCTAGACTATTATCTCCATGATTTAAAAACATTAAATATGAGATTTTCTGTGATTTTTAGAAAGTAAACAATTGATCACAAACCTTTATAAAAAGATTACTATATTGAGAGTGAGTTTCCTCTCCTTCCACCTCTGCCAAATATTCTCTTTGAGAAACACACATTTAAAATTAAGTTCTTAAGTTTGTTTGCATCACGAACTAAGTTTTGGTACCAAATTCACAATATAAGATTATTTGTGCTGGGCCGTTGAACCCCCTTTTCCTCCCAGGTGGTGATAAAGACTTTCACTTCCTGGCAAGGAATGAGAGAGAGTTTGGGCTGCATCCCCCGCAAAACCAGCTTTAGAGAAATGGTTTGGTACAAACACTTGTGGGCCTGAGCTCCCCACTTCTAAACCTTATGGGTGTGTCATGAATAGACTTCTCCCTGGTCTCTCTGGCTGGCTGCAGAAATGGTGTTCTCCAGCCTATAATTTGAGACCGTGATCTATGTAACAAGGACACATGCTAAGCCCTCAAGGTCACACAAAGAAGATTACACACTGAGTGGGAAGACAAGCCATGCTTGTCTACATGAGGAAAGGTAGTTAGGGGCAGAAGGCAGTTAAAGCAGGGTAAGTATCAAAGGTGCATTCTTAGTCCTAGCACCCTGGCTCTGAGACAAGGATTCGTGTGCAGAAGTCTATTAGAGATGCCGTTGGAATCAGCATCTTTGGGAAGAGGGGGGCAAAGGAAATAGAAGGACAGAGGGAAGAGTTGAACTGCAATACGATCACAACACAGGTCTCAGCCAACCTAATAGGACGCTTTGGACCTAGGGTGGCCCTTCAGAGTGGTCACCACTTGAAACAAGATGGCATGGCCTTCATAACCTCCCCCTTATTGTTGATCAATAATTGGGAGGTCAGGAAGGGGCCTGTCCTTAGGCAGATGGCTCTCTGTCAGTGAGCCCCCAGCCCCAACACTCCCCGCAGCAGAGGGAATGAGTGCCTGAAGGGGGGCTGAGGGCCACACACCACAGCATCCACTACAGGGGGTTACCAGGGACCTTGATGACAAATGTTTACAGAGGAGGAGGGGGAAAAGTTCCTTTGCTAAGGCAGTGGAGTAATCAGGGAATTCAAAGCATATTATTATAATCAGCCTCCTTTTGCTATTCATTTCACTCTGATCTAAGGCCATCTCAAACCTCTAGAGATACAAATACAACTATTGCATAAAATTTCCTTCATAAAATCCAGTAAAGACTGACTGATATATGTAACTGACTCTTTTCAAACCATAAAGGTCACATATTTCAAGTTTGGTTTAATTCTATATATTTTATAATTTTGGTTATGATCCTATTGCTTTCCAATTCATTGTCTAAATGATGGTGCAAGTCTCTCTCTAAAATTATTTCTTGATTATTTGCTTCCTTGGCCTAGCGATTTATCCCCTAGTCTCCATTTCTACTGTCATTAGTGTCTTTCAGGTCTTTGCTAAAATGTCACCTCCTCCATAAAGCCTCCTTGGATCATCTTAGTTAAAATTACCACCCCAGCCCCATCCTATACCCTTTATTTTTCTTCACAGCACTTGTCATTATTTGACCTGCTCTAGTTTATTTAATCATTTTATTTATTGTTTGTTCCCTTCTAATAGAATGGAAATTCCAAGAGGGCAGGGACCGTCTTTTTTATTCACTCTGTATTCCTATCACATAGAATAGTGCCTGGCACATGGTAGACAGACAGTAAATGTTTGTTGAATGAATGAATGAATGGCCCTGATTTAGGCTTCCCTTAGCTCTTTCCTGGCCATTTGCAATAGTGCCCCAGCTAGAGTCACAGCTACTTCTCTCCACATCTCCAAGGCATCCCCTTTCTAGACTATTGTGCACATTACTGCTAGACTGACCCTCTGCAGCCCTGCTCTGGTCCTGCCACTGTCCTGCTCAGAAGCTCTTGTGGCTTCCCAGTGCCAACTCCCAGTGCCCTCTGAGGTCTGGCCTAAAACCTATCTTTGCTCTGTTTCCCCATGACCTACCATCCCTGTCTGCCCAAATCCTACCAGCCCCTCCTGTCACCTGCAGGTCCCTCTGCTGTTCGTGCGCTTCCTGCCACCCCTGTCTCTCCCTCCTCTAAGTTCCTCTGGCAGAAGAGTGTAAGGGGGCAAGTTCATATCCTCCAGGACATTCTGAAGAATGTGAGAATAAATATTAAAGCACTTCATAAGGCCTAACATCTTCACAGATGACTTTTATTACTAGAACATCATCATAATATTATTACATAATGAACTTCCCAGTCCAATTATATACATCCTAGAGGTCAGAGCTAAAGAATCGAGCCGAGTTCTCCAGGTCACCAGTAATAAAGCTGATCCAGTGACTCTGATCAGAGAGGTGTGTTGCCGCCAGCTAGTGCCAGCTGGCAGGAACTAATGATTCAATGTCCTGGAACTTTGTGAGCCAGTTGCTAAACACTCAGGCGCACCCCACTGCCCATCTGACCCCTGTGCTTATTTCTCAGTCAGTTCATAAACCAGAGAAGGAGACATGTACTTCCCTGGTTACCATAGAAACACCATCAGTCAAGAAAGAGAATTCTGAGGATCTGGTGACAAAGGCAAAGGTGCAGTTTGGGGAGTGACGAGTAGTTCTGTTTTAGGCATTTTGAAAAAGATTTTTAAGGGAATGTAAATGGGCCTGGTGCTCAGGAGAGAGGGAAATGGGCTGGAGATAAAGATTTGGAAGTTAAAGGGTAGCTGTGGCTTCAATCAGTGATCAACAGTGCAGGCAATCACCAAGGCCTGTCATCTCACTTCAGGCTCGGTCCCCACTCTCTTCGGCTGCCCCAGGTCACATCTTGTGATTGTCTTCTAATTAATTCCCCTCTTTCTTCCTCTCCAATTCACCCCACTCCTATATTATTGCTTGATTAATTTTCCTAAGGCACCATTTGGTTCAAATTCTGCCTTTGCTTAAACACTGTCCACAGCTCCCAACTCTTTGCAAATAAAATCCCGACACCTCTATTCAAACACTCCCTCAAGACACATGCTTGTATTTTCTTGCCTCTGTGCCTAATACTCATGCTGTCGCCCACCATTGTGTGCACAGCTAGAGTTTAATAAATATTTTTAATAAAGACTGTAAGTCACAAATAAGCTGCTGCCTCCATCCATCATTTCTTTTCTAGTTATCGTTCCTCACCTTGTGGATGAAAGCGAACCCCTGTTAAAACTGAAACATAGAATTTTTTTGTACTTAGTAGGCACCCAGCATACATAGCTACTGATTGCTTCTCAGTGGCAAGAAGCAAATTTTCCATGATTTATTTTCATTCAAGAAACTCTACATGTTTTCCTGGCAGGGTAGCGCTAAGCTCCAGACGACACTTGCTGCCAAGAACCAAACACAGCTGTTCAGGCAATAGAGGAAGCTGGTGTTCGGTAAAAAAAAAAAAAAAAAAAAAAACCAAACCAAACCCTGCCCGCACATCTGAGCATGGCAAAGGTCCCAGATCTACACCTTGAAATGAATAGATGATAGGAGTTATTTGATATAAAAGAAAATAAAACTGCCGGAAACAGAAGTCTTCTCTCTCAAACTGACTTCCTCCAATGTGCACAGAGAACAGCAACAGGACTCCTAAGGATAAAAATAATATTTGTTGATGAGAAGAGGGCTGCTTCCCCACTGAACCAGTGAAAACCTGAATCCTCCCCTGTTCTTGCCTGCCCCATACGCATGTCCTCAATAAAGACCTCTAGGAATGATCGTATGGACAGTAACTATTATTCGCAATGGAAAAAAATTTGATACCAACTATAAGAAGAAGAGCAGCAGCTTCCTAGGAGCGTCAGAGTGGTGGCCAGTGGGCAGGTGTGCTCTTCATTTTCTCATGGCCATCATCCCCTGACCAGGCAGTAGCACTCGGGAACACAGGGTGAGGGGGAGGACAGAACAGTGACCCCACTGCCCCCGTGGGCCAGGCGGCAGCTTTCACATTATCTGATTCACCACATACAGTGCTATGAAGTCGGCACCATGACTGCCGTTTCCCAAATCGGAAACTGAGAAGCCCACAGGTTAAGGAACTTGCCCAAGTTCACACACCTGGCAAGTGGCAGGTGGCTCAGGCTTGTCTAACTCTAGAGCCATCAATCCTCCTCCCAGTTGTATTCAACAGGGGCCTGTAAGTGTTCTACAAAACAGAAAAACAAAATGCAAGCAAGTTAGGAATACAGCGATTAAACAAAGTTTGCAGCAAGACTTCTTGAAGCGTTTAGCATCCTAACACATTGTATAGAGTGTGTCTGGTTTCCCTGAACTTGATTTGCTACAGAAGTTTTTGTTTTGCCTGGAACACGTCATGGGACTAGCATTCCCACGAATCATTGCAGGACAACCCCTCCCAATCTCATTGAAATCCTGGGTCTGCTCTCAAGTGAGCCTGACATCACATTTGGAAGGGTCTAGAGAAAGCAAAAGGTCCTTGGAAAGTACTCTGCCAGGAACACCTACAAAGGATGTGGAACACAGAGACAGGAAGAAGGAACAAGGAGAAGTCTGAGCTATCATAACAGCAGTGATCAGTTCTGAGCACTCGTTGTGTGCCGGTACTCTTTGAAATGCTTGTTTAGTCCTCATAGCAACACTGTAAGACAAAAATCATTATAACCCTCCCCACCCCCCAATGCACAGAGAGGTTTGGTAACTTGCCCAAGGTCCCACAGCTCACAAATGTCTGGGTGCTGAATCCAGGTAGTCTGGCTCCTTAATACCTGTATTCTACTTGCTCATGTTGAAGAGACATTGAGTTGAGATTGTGTGGGGTGGAGAAGGGTGGTCGTGGCAGAAGATTCACATCATAGTTGCCCAAACAGTGTAAAAATTTAATAATAACATCAATTTACATTTGAGTTCTAATTTGTTCTGAAAACATTTACTGGTGCCTACCTTGCCAGGTACCATGTCAGGTGCTAGGAATGAAACTGTGAATACACCAGGACTTGCAGTCAGTCCAGTGGAAGGTGCACACAAAGGACTGGATCCTTGCAACACAGGATGGCACATGCTCTTACGGGCAAGGAGGCACCGAAGACTAAGGGAGCAGGAAGGGCATCTGACCCAAACTTAGGATAGCCCTTTGACACTTTATAAAGAACTTTCCTCTCTAGATGATGCTCAAAAGGAGGATGGGTATGGAGGTACTCTGGAAGGACCAGACCAATAGCTTAGAATTCTAGGAAGGCCCCAGAATGGCCTGACCACTGCACAGCCTAGTCTTCCTCTTGGAGTTTCTCCCCCAGGAAGTGCAGGGCTCCCAGGATTGGTGCAAATGCAGTAACACCCCCTTAACGGGGAGTCTCCACAGTCATCAACCAGCACTTAGCTTCGTCTGAGTGTGGCAGGCATAGGAACACTCCCCCGAATCCCATGCACTCGCTTGCATTTCCCAGCCCCGCTGCAGGGAGGTGGGCCTGCGTGACTGTGCCTGGCAGGCGTGTGTATCATTTCTGAGATGAAGCTTTCAATTGCTGATGTAAGATGTCCTCACCTCAGTGCTCTCTTCCCTGCTGTGGTGACCAAGATGGCCTCATGGTCCAGGCAGCGCAGGCACAAAACTGTGAAAGCTCCATCAGCCCGAGTCTTAAGTGGAGCAGAACTCGTCACCAACAGGTGGCATGAAAGAGAAATACACTTTTGTTATGTTAGGCCACTGAGATTGGGAGGCTATTGACCAATCTATTTCCCAAGGGGGTACTCAACATCCGAATGCAAATCGTTTCAGAAAATGAGGGTAGAGTAAGAAGAAATGAGTCCCTGCTATTAGCACTAATGCCAAGGGGGATGGTAAGAACACTTGACCTTTGTAGAGTGGTTCCTTATTTTTAAGGCACTTCATGAATGTGATCTAATTTAATTCCTGAAATGGCAATGAGACTTTCGTGTTCTCGGACCCATGTTAAGGTAGGGCTGAGCAGTTGCACAGCCCCCTTCACCAGCCGTGGCAATGGTTTCCGCTCTCATAACTGTGAGCCTAGCATGAGTCACGTGATGCATTGAAAAGGACCCTCTGAGGCAGAAAAATGGACTTAGAAGCCACAAACTCTATCCCCAAGAGTCAGTTTCAGTAAGTTATCTAAGCCAAGTGGAGTTACTAAGCTCCTTTCTTTCCTCAACATAGAAATTCTATTTCAATGGAGTCTTGCCTGACAGTAAGATTATTTTTATATAAAGTATAAAAGTGTTTGTCCCTCAGCTCTGTGCATGCTGTAGTTACCAGAAAGCATGTTCAACTGCTATTTAGCTTACTTGGAGCAACCTTACTGCCTTTGAATGATAGCTTTTCACTAAGGCCGCATAGAGTCAACTCAAGGTCATCTTTTTAAAAAAGTAATTGTTTTGTGGTTATAAATTTAATTCATGTTTATTTTAGGAAATTTGTAAGACACATAAAAAGCACAAAGACAAAAATATAAATCATGCATGAAGCCAACAACCTGTGATATCCACTATTATAATGTTAGACTTGCCATATATTTTTATAGTCTTCTCTATCAAAATTGGTGTCATACAGTAACCACTATTTTGTAAATAGATTTTTACCATTATCAGATTAGGAACATTTACCCATGTTATTTAACGTTCTCATATGACATGATTTAGGTTGCTGCATAGTATTCTGCAATATTCTATCAATCCCCTGTTATTAGACATTTATGCTGTTTCTAAGTCCTCCCTGTACAGATAATGTTGTGATGAACATCTTAGAACATGCATATTTATGTGCCTCTCTTTCCTAAAATGTGAAAATCTTGAGTCAAGAGACTTAGACATCTTAAAGATTTTTTCACAATGTTGTCAGATTTCCCTTTTGAAAGAATATGACTCCAGCAGTGTGGGTGAGTTACCACTTTCTACACCCTTACTCTCATTGGACATCATATCAGTCACGGTCCAGTTAGGAAAACAGAAACCATACAAGGTTTTTTAACAGAAAGAATTAAATATAGGGGATTGGCTTAATAGGCATTGCATGGCTGAAAAAACAAAAAGAGGGCACTGAGATAACTTGGAGTAACTGCAGGAAGCATGTCCCTACCCCTAGGGCTGGGGCAATGATGCAATGGAGGTGGGATTGTTGAAAACTGGAAGTTTGGGGCAGGGGTCACTGTGGAGCTGGAACACAGATCTCTGATAAGGTGGTGCTGCTTGCTGCCGCTGGCACCACAGAAATTCCTAAGAAAACCCCTGCAGAGCTGGGACTCAGACATTTGAGAAGGAGATGTTGCCTAGCTGAAGGACACAATGAAACTGGGTGTGATCGTGCAGAACAAAAAGAAAAAAAAAGGTAAAAAGCCTGAGACTGGAACCACCTACTGCTGCCCTAGTAGAGAAGCATTACTCAGAGAGTAGTAGCAAGGGAACACAAAGGGTCAAGTCTTCCTCTCCTCTAGCCTTGCAGTCTCCCTCTAGTGCCCCCTACTGGCAGAGTCTAGCATAGAGTCAGCTGACAAAGGAGAAGTGAGATTTGGGTACTCCAGCCTCAGTCTCACAGAACCCATCAGAGAAATGTGGATTTCGAGCTGAGAGATAATAGCCCAATAACCAGACAGGCATCATCACATTTTAAATTTTTGTTGGCAATGTATTCAATAGCAATGATTCAAAGGAAATTAAACATGACATTGGTTAATACGGTATTTTGATGATTTAAGTTTTACAAAACATATAAATCTGATTTCAGATTGAACTAGGACGTCTCTAAAAACAACACAAATTAACACAAAATAAATTACATTTATTTAAAGGGCTTCGTCTGTGTCAAGCACTCTGCCCGGCAGATTATGTGGGTTATCTAGGTCCTCATTTTATAGATGGGGAAATCTAAGGCTTGAAGAAATTAAGCAACTTGCTCAAGGTCACAGCTTTAAAGCAATGGAGACAGAATATTTATGCGCAAGCTGATGTCAAATCCTGAGCTCTTAGTCGCATCACTGCACGACCTCCTGATTCCCTTTACTGTCTGGGTGGCACACATTTGCATTAGGTGGTCCTACCTTGGGAATGAACAAAACAACCTCGGACTCTTGTTGGAATCCTTTGCTTTTTCCGTGCTGTGGCATCACTTGGTAGCTAAGACTGCGTTCTGACCTGAAAGCATTTGTCACTTCAATAGTCAAACATCTAATAATGAGGGCCAAAATGGACTGTTATCCCCCAGATTTTGACCTCTAGCAAACAACGATAGCATCCTGGAATCTCAGCTGCATTAAAGGCCCTTACCAGATGTTAGAATCCCTTCTGTAACAGTTCAATAACCAGTTATCCAACATCTGTTTGAACACTTTTCATGACTTGTAATATACAACCATACAAAGCAGCTCTCTCTTTATTTTAGACAGCTGTAGTTACTAAACAGTTCCTACTTGGAGAGAACTGAAATCTATTACTTTCCAGCATCCACCTGAAGATTTGTGATTCTGCTTTCTTGAACAGTACAGAGCTTCGCCAGTGCTTGAAGGCAGAGATCATGTTGCTCTTTCCCCAGTGCTGTGATGAGAGGCTCAGGTGCTTTTGGGGGTATCAAAAAGTCTCCACTATTACAGCGGAGTGAGTGAGCAGAGCTGATTTGTTAATGGGGAAGACATATACAGAAGAGGGCTCCCTGGTGGTTAAGGACACATGAACAGATCTGAGTTCAAATCCTACCTCAATCATTTCCTAGTTGTGACAATTTATTAGCTGTACAACCTTGAGCAAGCTGTTTAGCTAAATGAGAATGGCGGTACCTACCTGACAGTGCTATTGTGAGGGTCCCATCAGCTCAGCCTGGTAGGTGTGCCTGCTTGGCCACACAGTGGATGCTCAGGAGATGAGATCTATAAAGTGTGTTGATGAAAGACAAATTTTATTTTGCATATGAAGTTACAAAAATGTCTTTTTATGGCAATGATTCTCATCTACGTTCATCCCATCCATTGCAAAAGATCTCTTTTAGGGTTGTAATAACAGACTACTCCTTGGACAACCTTAGTCCACTGGAAAATAAGATATATAGCATTTGGAGTCCAAAGAACTGAATTCAAAATCTGGCTTCACCCTTATTCTGTGATTTATTATTCAGAATTTCTGTCTTGGTTTCCTCATTTATAAAATGTACCCACATAAGGTAACATGTCATAAATACCCACTATGAAGAACTATGGTGCAATTAGAAGCAGCAGAGAGGAACACGGATGTGAAAAACATAGTTCCAAGTGAAAAAAAAGACCATTAGCAGAATGAGAAATGTAACAATCCCATTTATGTAAAATCACAATAACCACACACAACCTATAACACCCATGCAAATTACAGAGATCCAATATAGTATGATGCTTGTCTATGAGAGGAAGAGCATGCAACTGAGTTGGGAGGTCAAAAAGAGATCAATAAATAAAAACAACAGAGGGGCCTCAATACATTTACCAATAAATAAATGAAAACAGTGATGCTCCCCTACCTTCCTCAGAAGGTTATTCTGAGAAGCTGATAGGATTATGTATATGAAAACAAAATTAATTTACTGTTTTCATTATGATCTCTATAGTAGACAAATGAACTAGGTAGAGTTAAAAAGTCCCCCACTGCTCTCTGGCAGGAAGCCGTTGCCAGGCAGCGCCCATCAAGCCTTGCCCCGGCTTCAGAGTCTACCGGTGAGATGACATCAAAGCCCTTCGTGCGGGAGGGTGGCAGGTTCTCCCTCACTTCTGGAGACACCACTCGATGACACAGCCACAGGCAGCAGCAGCCTCTTCCCATGGATCCTCTACCAATGGCCCCCTCGGGCCCTAGGAAGAAGAGACCCAGGCAGACGGGTGTGACGATGGCCTCCACGCCTCAGGACGTCAAATTTCGAGATTTGGTCCTCTTCATTTTGGAGAAGAAAATGGGAGCCACCCGCAGGACGTTCCTCATGGAGCTGGCCCGAAGGAAAGGGTTCAGGGTTGAAAATGAGTTCAGGTAGGACAGCACCGATTTCGCTCTGTGAGTAGGCAGGGGCTTTGCCAACAGCTGCTTTGGAACCCGAGGAACCTGTGTTTTCTCCCACATATGGGAGAGGCGATGTTCCCACTGGGAAAATAGCAGATTTGAAATCAAAGGACAAATGTGAGCCAATCCCCACAGATGAGTGGGGACTAGATACAATGACATGGAAACTAGTTGGCATGAAAAGAATAAGGTACAATATATATATATTTTTTTGCCTTTGACTGTTATGAGATGAGTTGTCTAGGGATGATAAATAGAAAACTAGTTAGAAAATTTAATGTTGAAACCATTCGGTTTCATTCTTAACCAAACTGAACAAAATACCACTGAGTTTAATTAAAAAATTCCAGCCACTTTGAGGCAGAAAGAATGATTTGGCTGTGTGGCTCTTACCTACACATCTGGCTGTGCTAAGGTGACCAGTGTCTGTGCTGGGTTGGGGTGACTAGTCAGCTCACCACAGGCAGCCAGCTGTGCCCTCCACCATGTTTTGCTGAAGAGCAGTCAAGTGGGAATTGTAGAAAGAGAGATGCTGGGTAAAGACTAATTCGCTGAAAGGACAGCTCTGTCCAGGGTGACAGACACCTCCCCGAGTGAGAGGGTTGTAATCACAGCCCGTCTCGGAGGCAACTGAAGCCACCATTTGGGCCACCTAGACCGGTCCACTCACTAATCCACTCACCTGAAACAGCAACTGTTCTTGTTGTTTTTCTAACTGCTGTATAAGCTCTTCACTGTTCTCAAATAGACAAAGAGAAAATAAAACAAAACCCAGAAACAGATGATGGTTAGAACTTGGGCGTAAACGATGGTTCCAAACAGAATTGGCAGGGAGTTTGCGAGGAAGAAAGTGGTGATTTGTGTGATTGTCTGGCCTGGACTGTGCAAGGAATAGATTGTCCACAATTTTTTTCAGGAAAAACTATAAGAATCCTGTGTGAAAAGACATTCTGATTTGAAAAATAGTCTTTGATATTTGAAAATAAAACCGACAGGCATTTCTTGCAGAAGAAATGGCAGCTTCAAAGTGTTGGGGAGACACATTTCAAAAGTCAATAATCAGATATTTTAATTTTCACAGCACCATAATTCAGATGACATTGACTTTTTATTTATTTATTTATTTAGCTCACCAGGTCTGCTTCCAGAGACATTGACTTTTCATTTACTTTTTTGCTAAAATGCCCCATTCAGAAATTCCTGAGTTTCTCATGGTCTTTCTCTTATCTGATTTCTCTTTACAAGTCCTCCTAGTCTCCCTTTTCTCCCTGGTCTCCCTAGTCTGCCTTTTTTTTAACCTCTTACAGCCACCCTCAATCTCTTTTCCTACCATCCTGTCCCTAAAAATCCTAGATTTCATCTATTGTTAAGTCTATCTAACATTATAGACTTAACATAAAATGTTGCAGTTGGGAGAAGGGGGAAGAATACATAGGTAAAAAGGCCAAAAACCAGAAGTTTAAAAGTAGAAATCAAAAAACAGAAATTAAAGCCTTAGCAAATGTGGATCTGCTTTTCGCGGTAAGGAAATCTGGCAAGGGTCAGGCAGGAAGGCCAGAGCCAGATGGTCAAGGTGCCACTTACATGGAAAGCTCTCTGTTGCAATGTCCAAGCTTCCACCAAGGGCCCACTGCTTTGGTTATAGACACAGCAGTGGATATGTACATGGTGGCTGAGGCAGGTACCTGGGGAGATGACCGGAGGCAAGTTTCTTCTGTTGGCAGGAGAGACGAAGAGGCAGCTCCGTGCCCCAGATGCCTGCTGCCAGGGACTCAGCCCAGCTGCTCAGGCGACAGAGGAAATGAACCGGTGCCTGGTGAGCAAACTGCCGCTGTGCGTGTGACGGTGGCACAGTTCCCAGGCTGGTAGCTCAGAAGACACTTTACATACAAATGTGCTCTATGGCGCAAAAATAAACCACAGGAAGTAGAAGTCCCAGCTCTCAAACTGAATTTCTGTATGTAGATATACAGCCCTTCATTGGAAAGGAAAATAAGAAATTATTGTAGGGCAAAATCTCTAGATAAGAGATTTAGAAACCTCAAATCCTGGCTTGGACCCTCCCAGGCCATAGGGTATGGGCCAAGGTCCCCTCTTTCCTTCCTGGCTTTAGTGTCCTGATAAATGGCCTAATCTATCTGATACGATCACCAAATGAGATGGGGATGTCCAGGTGCTTTGATACATTAATACAGTTATCCAAATGTAAAGTGTGATTTTCTTGTTAATTAGCTGGATCCGTCGACCTTTACAGCAAAACCCTAAGGAGAGGGTTCTCCCTCCACAACATGAACTAGGTCAAATGGTAGAAACAAGTAGTGCAAAGAAAGGAAGGAAAAAGGAAACCCATCAAAATATTATAAGTGGTTATTTGGGGTGGGTGGGGTGGTAGGGAGGGATTATGGCTGTTTTTATTTCTTGTGTTTTCCAAATTTTTTACAATAAGCATATACTTTAACAGTAAAAATAACAAAAATAGCTGGTGTTTGAAAGGAAACTTCTCAAAAGTGAAGGCTATCCCTCTCTTTCTTAGTGTACAAGATTCAAAAACAAAGGAACTAAGAAAAACAAAAAGAAAGAAATATGCTCTGAAATAGACAGCAATTTCCATAGTTACTAGCATGTTCTTTGGCTACCAAGAGGATTAAATTAGAGAAAAAAACTAATTCCTGCTTTACCTGGGTCCACACACACAGGTTAGAAATGGTGTATCTCTGTGTGTTGAAGCATCTGGAGCTATTTCATTCTCCAGTATATGTGCATCACATTGAGTGGGGCTTCATTAATATTTATGTTATATTGCAAAATGTGTGTCATTCAAGTGCCATAGAAAGCTGCTTCTAAAAGGCATCAATCAGGGCAGGTGTCGATTCCCTTGAGATATTTGTTGCACGCGTATGAAAAAGATTCTGGATTTTATTCCCTGGCTGACTTCCTAAATTTTAGAGCAACTTCACACTCTTCAACTCACCTAGGACAGGCTGGGGAAGGATCAGAATCGACTGCTTGTCCCTTTCTTATTTCATCCTACATTCCAACACATTGAGCTATTTTAAAACTTGATTCTGGCATCCACCTTCCTCCATAAACATGTGAGCTAAGTTTATGCTAAGTTTATCTGTGTCTTGACCCAGATCATTGGTGTTGAGGAAGAAAATGCTGTAGCCAGGAAGGATGACTCTCCTCGTGTACATCCACCTAGCAGTAGGACACTTGCCAAATCCCACTGTGCAAGCTGGTGGAAACTGACCGGGTGATACTATCATCCTGCCTAGGCCTTCATAACGTGCAGACAGGGTACCATTGGAAGGCATTGCCTTCAGTGAAAGGAAGATGCAGCACCAGATCATCCCCAGTGAAGGTTTTGTTAGTACCCACTCTGTGGAATATTTGTTAAGTTCTGGAGACACCAAATAGTAGATATTCCTGCAAGCAAGGATTTACAATCAGACAGGGGAGCCAGGAATTGTGCCTTTGTTGTCACCTAGAATAAAAAATAGCATCCCATATATTCCAAGGCTGAACTGCCTGCCCAACCCTTTCCTTTCAGCCTTCTTGTATTTCTTTGGTTTAGTTTTATCTAACCTGGCTGCTTATACTTTCCATCCAGTTGCTATACAACATTTGACATGTGGCTTCTGCCTCACTCGTTATCCTGAAACCTGTCAACTGAAGAATGATGAGGTTCATAGATTTGGAAAGGAGAACCTTATTTCTTTTAAAGGGTTGCGCCCTGCAGGCAGGGAAACACAGCCTCAGGTGGAAACCGAGAGCAAGCATTTCTAGAGAGGGGTAAAGGGAGCAGGAATTTATGCCGAGTGCTGAGCGGGGTGGCCGAATATAATAAGCTATAGGAGGAGTCGTGAGTATTTATGAAAGGAGAAACATGCGCATGTGCAATTGAGCTTCTTACTGCTTCATGGGTCCCATGTTTAAAAAATGGTAGCATTAGTATGGTCCAAGGTGGAGTTTTCAACCCTTTGAAGTCAAAAGGGGAAGCAGAGGACACAAAGGCCCCCTGTGCACAGCCTCCATAGACTGGCCGAAATCACCCCATGGGTGGTGGCCTCTTATCGGAGAGGCACGCTGGTCAGTTGTGCCAAAACCACAAAAGACAGGAGGCTGGTTGAAATCGGCACTGAAGTGTTTCCAAAGGGCTGGTTTCAGTTTAACCCTTAGGGAGGAAAGGGTAATGGCAGTTAGTGCCGGAGGGGTATAACCAGGCATGTCTGACCTCCCCTCCCATCCCGTCATGGCTGCGATTTCAGCTTTTAAGGCTTTTCTCGGGTCCCTTAGCCAGGATGGGGTCCATTCAGTTGGTTGGGAGCTCTCAAACCATTGCCTCCAAAGTCCCCAGGAATCTCCATAGTAGTAAAATCTGTGATTTTTCCACCCGAATGTTGGTAAAGACTCTCTCCTTGACCCAAACTCTAGCGTAGCTTCCGGCAGTTTAAGGCCAAGTCTCTAGGATGGTCCCCTGTAAAATGCCAGCCTGAGGAAGCTCATCGCTGCCAGGAGTCTATTGTTTGTTCTACCCAAACCCTGGCAGCAGGCCGATAGGCCCCTGGACCTCCTCTTAGAGCAGTTACTTTCGTTGCAATTATAAATCCTTGCTCTGCCCCTTTGAGATGTGAATCTCCTCACCACCCAGAGCTTCTGAGGACCTGAGGAATGCAAACATTTGAGCGTACAACTCTCCCCTCCAGTCTCTGCGGGCAGGCAAGGGGCACCCTTGCTTGCTCTAACTTGCACCATAGAGGTTGCTTCTCCTCCAGATAAGCTCCAGTTAACCAACCCAGCCTAGTCACATGGACCAATCCCCCTACACCCCAGGGTCTTTCCCCTAGCACATCTCAGCCTTTAAGGAGTCTCCTGCCTTCTGTTCCTACCAAGTTGAGTTCAGTTCATGCCAGACCCTCCTCCTTACTGTCATCGTTATTACTGAATAAAACCATCCCTACTACTTTAACTAGCTTCCAGCTTTGTTTATCTTTGACAATGTTCTATACTTTAAATTTGTGGTGTCTGAAATCAAAATATTCAAAGCCATTGTTTGCAAGATAAACAGAACACCAGATGAAAGAGCTCAGTCACCTGCTCTAGAAAACAAGACGTTGGTCTGGCTCATCTCCAGGCCCCTTTCTGGTGGAGTGTCCAAACACAGCTTCCCTGGTTTTACTATCTCTGCCCTACCATGAATGCCTTCCTCTTCCACCACTCTGCTTCCATAACCTGAGATCCATGAGAGCCCCCAGAGGAGAGGCCTTCCTCCTGCAATGCCAGTGGGGTTCACTGCCTGGTGGGTTCTCAGCTCTGCCCGTTGACAAGCAAAGGCTCATCCAGTCACCCCTCTCTGCCTCCAAGAGCTACGTGTAGACCTTCTCTGCAGACCTTAGACAATTTCCTTATACATAGTAGGCTTCAAGAAGTATTTGCCCAAAGAATGATTAATCTGGTAAATATGAAGCCCAAGGAACTTGTGTTTATCAAGAGTCATTTTTGTAATTAAAAAATTTTTGTTCTATAAGATATGAGTATTACTTTTGTAATCAGCAATGCAATAAAGACTTTATTTTTATAAATTCAGGAGCATGGAATGTAAACGTTAGTCCTGCTCTGGTTCAAATAACTTTCTATTTCAAAATGTATGGCTTTGAATTAATGAAAACTTTCACACTCCCATTTAAGGTGGGCCAAAAAAATCAAGGCAAAATCCTCAGTCATAAGCATAGCAGGTCTGGAAAGAGATACCTGTCTATTGGTGCTAGTAGGAAATGGGCATAAAGCCAGATAAAACTGCTTGGTTTTTCTTGTTTCAAGGATTCTGAAACAGATTAGTTACTAAGGGAAATTGGCAGGAGGGTTTTTAAACCATAAACAGTCAGTAAATGACTATTTAAAGCCATTGTTTACAAAATAAGTAAACATCAGGTGGGAAGAGCCAAGAATGGCCTCTTCCTGGAAAGAAAACAGTTTTAAAGACAAAGATAACAGCGGGTGACCCTGCACAAGGACCAGAGAAAGTCAGACTGCGGATATGGTGGGGTGTGGAGGGTTTTTCTATTAATAATTATACCATCCCAGAGGCAGGACCAACCAGGAAAAGAAAGGCAGGAAGTATAAGGAAACTGGTGTCTGACTGAAAAAAAAACAAAAAATAAAACTCCCCTTCCTTTGCATCTGGGAGGGGTGGTGACTGCTTCAATCAATGGGGTACAGTGGAAGTGACACTGTGTGACTTGCCCTGGAACCCCAGAGCCTCAGGTAAGAAGCCCCTCTCAGAGAGACCACATAAAGGTGCTCTGGCCCCTGGCTGTGCCGAGCCCAGCCTTCCAGCCCTCCTCACCAAGGTGGCAGAACGTGGAACCACATGGCACATCAGGACCCATCTGAACCACACAATACAGAAAGATCGTGGCTGCCTGAAGTCCTGATGCACAAAACTGTGAGATATATAAAAAAAACCTGTTGCCTTTTTAAACTGTTACATTTTGGTATCATTGGTTATGCCATAGTCAATAACTAAAACGGACTGACTATCAGAATCACCAATGGAGTTTGTCAAAATGCATATTCCCAGGCCTCAGGTGTGATTTAGAGAAACTGAAGTCACTGGGTAACGGACCCCAGGGATCTGAATTGTAACCTATTCATAGCTTCGTGGGTGTCTCTGGTAGACACTAGAGTTTAGGAGACTTTCCTTTAGAGCTACTGATTCATTCATTCATTTATTCAGTCTGCCATCATCTATTGATCACTATTATGAGTCCGGCCACATGCTGGGCACCAGGCATAGCTATAACCCAGAGACGGCGCCACTGTCCCTGCCCTCAGGGACACCAAGGGCCAAGACGAGCACATGATAGCTAAATACTAGTTGAAGGAGGAGACCCTGACTCTTCTTTCCTGTAGGAAGCTGGGGGACAAATCCCAGTTCAGAATTGCTATCATCAGTTCAAGACCTCCCAGCTTGGTCTAAGACATTAGCAACCGGTCATGGCTGAGAAACTAGGCGAGAATTGAATTCACAGATATTTTGGGAAGACCCTTTTCAGGAGCACCTTGGGGACTTTAGAAGAGGTTGGAGGTGGCCGCCTGAGAGTTTCCATCACCTTTTGTTATAAGGCCTCCATGGGCAAGGCAGATATGACCTCAGCCCCATCCCAGATATATTTGCTCTTGAAAATGACATCCATATGTATTTTTTCCCCTAAGTAGAAATCGATGCTAGACAGTTCATGACAGAAAATGGGAAAATATGAAAAAATATTTCAAACAACAAACAAACCCTCCCTCAGGGGTCTAACCACAGTCTGGTAGAACGTTAAGAGGTTACTTGAGTCGGGCACACCTGGGTTTGAATTCTGGCTTCATGTCACCTCTCCCAGCCTTGGTTTTCTCATCTGTAATTACACTGCCTGGCTCACAAGGCTGTTGTGAGGATTAAGTAAGAACATATACATGTGTGTAGATCAAAAATTTTTTTTGCTAATAGTCTAGTATTTCTTTCTAGTCTGTTTCTTTTGCATATACCAGTATTCATTCATTATTATTTATTGTATAGGATTTCCCCCTCATCCTCCAGGTGTTCTGGACGTCCCCATCAGAGGCAGGGCCATGCCTGGAAGAATCCTACATAAAAATGTAGTGGTGAAGGAGGAGAGGGATAGGAGAGGACAGAGAGGTGCCTGAATTTGGAAGATGAGCCCCAGAGCTCCTCCTTGGCACATCTGTCTGCCTCAGAGGTTTAGGCAAAACCCAGAGCCCAGAGAGCCTGACAACCTCCCTGCGGCGTCCATCTTGGTGTGTAGCTATGGCAACTGTTCTTTCAGATTTTCTGGGACCGTTCTACCTGTCTTGCAATCTTCTTGTAGCCTATATAATATTGCATATAAAATAGCAAAACCATGAATTCTATGCAACAGCAGCAAGGGCACTGTGTCCAATAACGTCATATAGGAAGTGCTATTCCGTCTGTATTTCTGCCCCGGGGAGGAAATCAGTTTCCTTATTATCATGACACCCATCCAGATGTTGTTCCTTCTGTAACAAGGAGGAAGGTGAGCAGCTCTCTTTGTTGCCACAGAGGAAGCACAAAGACAGACCCAGGATCAACTCCCTGCTCCACCAATTAACTATTAGCTGGCTAGAAGGTTTAATGTCTCCAAGGCCCTCTCTTCTTCTCATTTTAGATGGGGATGATAATATCTATCTCATAGCATTATTGATAATTAAATGAAGTAATGTATGAAATGTGCCTACCAGAGTATCTGGCACATAGCAGTATTCCAGTATTATGAAGATATTCAGTATTATTGGAGTGTTGAGAGCAGAGAGAAAACCACTGTACCAGCAAGTAGACAAACAGCTGCCACAACACAGAGATAAGAAATTGTCAGCAGGGTACAACAGAGGCAGCGAGTCTCCTTAGCAAAACCATTTGGTAACGGGTCAGAACTGAAAGTGAACAAACCCACAACTGGAGACTGAGTAGTTTGCAAGAGGCTGATTGCTATTTCTCAGATTTATAGACTATTTGAACTGAACGAATCTTGAAAATTGCTGGGTCTAATGATAGGATACTGACTGTGAAGACTTGTTAGAAATTAGCAACGACATACTTGACCCAGCAAAAACATCAGAAAGGATAATTATCATTGACCACCAGGATGTCACTTAACCTCTCTGTTCTTCAGTTTCCTCATTTTCGAAGTGTGAATAATATAACACTTACTTGAGGAGCTAAATGAGGTGATGTGTGTAAGGTACTTGGCCAGTGCCTCAAACATAGAAGTGCTTACCAATTGTTAGAGTGAAGGACCCCTGCCTGTTTTGCAGCACAGGCTTATGCTTTAAAAAAACATGTAAAGCAAAATTTCCCAAAGCCTTGTCACAACTATTTATGGGTTGTGAGATCAATTTAATGGGATGTTGTCATGGTCTGAATATTTGTGTCCCCCCAAAATTCTTATGTTGAGATGTAATCACCAACGTGATGGTATCAGAAGGTGGGGCGTTAGGGAGGTGATTAGGTCATGGGGGCTCCACCCTGCGGGATGAGATTAGTGCCCTCATAGAAGAGGCCCCAGAGAGCTGCCTTCCCCTTCCACCACGTGAGGACACATAGCAAGCAGCATCTATGAAAAATGGGCCCTCCTCAGACACTGAATCTCTCAGTACCTCGATCTTGGACTTCCCAGCCTCCAGAACTGACCAATAAGTTTCCATAGTTTGTAAATTACCCAGCCTAAGATAGATTTTTATAGCAGCCCAAACAGACTAAGACAGATGTTGTAAGTATATCTATATCTGTACCTATTTTTATTTCTATTTTGGGTCAATGCATAAAATGTATTTCTGCAAATCATCGTCAAACAAGTTTGAAAGCCATTGGATTAATGTCTTCCACAAATAAAAATGAAATGGCACAACAAAACCATATGTGGAGTGTTAGTTGCTGCTTTAAGAATAATCTCCTCTTCTGTCTTCTCTGGACCTTAGTTTTCCACTGATGTCACCGTCTTGCTAATGTTGTCGGACTTTTTCGTGCATCTGATTGTAACATAGCCCGCTGCTGCCACACTAGTTCATGTAGAGAGAATTCCCTCGCAGGGAGGCTGAAATTTTCTGCGCCTGTGGTCAGATCTAGTGTGCATCTTTCTCCAACAGAACACTTGGAAACCTCGAGGAAAGAGGAAAGCTGATTTGAATACTCCTTCAGCTGGTAACTTTGTCTTGCATGTTGCAGTGATTCTGTCACCCACATTGTAGCAGAGAACAACTCGGGTTCAGAAGTTCTGGAGTGGCTTCAGGTACAGAAAATAAAAGCCAGTTCACAGCTAGAAGTCCTCGATGTCTCCTGGCTGATTGAATGCATGAGAGCAGGGAAACCGGTGGAGATGACAGGAAAATACCAGCTTGTTGTAAGTGTCATCGTTGTGATTTTCATTGCCTGTTGACTGATGGTTAAGATTATGTGCTTAAAATCAACAGACCTGGGTTAAAGGCCAGGTTCTCTGCTTGCTTCCTGTGTGACCTTGGGCAAGTCACTTAGCTTTGCTGAGCTTCAGTTTCCTCCTCTATAATATGAGATAACAATAATGCTGACCTCATAAAGTGGTCATGAGGATGAGAATAACATTCATGCAAAGCACTTAACACAGTATAGGATATATAGTAAGCACTGAATAAATGGTAACTATTTTTATGAACATGTTTTTGCACAAATATTCGAAAATATTTAAGCCTTGAAGTTCTGGTAGCCAGAAAAGCAGAGGGTCCCTAGCTCCTACTTTTTTTTTCTTACTATGATCATTCAGAATGAAAAAAATATATATATGGAAAAAGTTAAGCCCTCAATTCCAAATATTTGACCAATAGTGCTAGAGTCTTCGGGAAAAGGGCTTGGGCCATAACTACATAAGTTTGCAGGAAAGAAAATTTATATTTAGTTTGGTGGTCCTTTTTCATGTTTTTTTCCTGATTTCAAAATAATAAATGTTAATAATAGAAAACTCAATTATTAGAGATGTATGTAACATAAAATTTAAGTCTCCTATAATTTTATCCTCCTTCCAGAGACAACCGCTTCCAATTTTTTTCTTCATACATACCTGTTATTATCACCATTAATTGTTATTTAAAATGGATGCTTCTGCCTTTGTTCAGGCAAGGAGTGATGATTCAGCTAGCCCCAACCCAGGCCCCCAGAAGACTCCACTGCTTGCTGTACAAAAGATCTCCCAGTACGCGTGTCAGAGAAGAACCACTTTAAACAACTGTAACCGCATATTCACGGTAATGGGACTTTACATCAATGCCCATCCAGCTACTTTCCATGGACCTATTAATTAAAGTATGAATTTTTCTGAAAATCTGGAAAAATGTTTCTCCTACCTGCCCATTACCTTAGCCTGATCTCTGGTTCTTCTTTCTGTTAAGAATAGATCTTTCCTGGAAATGGACAAAGACACTTGGGTTATATTCTTTAGAGATGGTCAAGTACCATTTATTGAGAGTTTTCATTAATAGGCACTATACTTGTCAAAGGCAAACATTCTGAAAAAAGAAGTGCTGTAATTAGTCTAAAACATAGTAAGAGCAAATTACATAGAAATAGCAATAATGCATCAGCAGCCTTTTCTGGAAAACCAAAAGATTGAGCAGACCCCTCTAATATTAACTGGCTTGGACAAGTCAGTTCCTCTCCATGAGCCTCAGTTTTCTTAACCATTCAGTAAGAAATTCCATAGATCTTCTCTAAAGCTCCACCTAGCTCTGAAGTTTGGGAATTATGTTTCAAACGGCCCTAAGGGCTAGAGTCACCCAGCCTAGAGTCAGCGGTCAGCAGGAGATGGCGTGCAGTAGTATATCAAATACAAAGCTTCTCATTTCTAGACTTCCAGCTCCACATGTGCGAGGGAGACCAGGAATTTGTGGCTACTGAGCACACTGAGCATGGGGTCACACAGTTGCAGCTTCTTTCTCCTCTGCTGGAAATGCAAACACTCCCTGCCTTAAAGAACCCTGCCTGGGTCTTTGTGCCCTGCGCTGGAACTCATTCATTCAAAAAGCCCACGTTAAGTGCTGGCTTTGTTTTATGTACGTGCTAAGAAACGGGGACACCCAGTGATCAAGGCAGAACCCTGGCCACAGGCTAGGGGGAAAGACAACAAAGAGGGAAGGACGATAGTGCCGAGTCATGACCAGCAGGAAGCAGAGAGCACCAGATCATTTTTTGGTTAAATCACACCTGAATATCTAACTGCAGTCAACTCCAAGTTTCCTTATAATGCACACTGGTGCCTGCCTTTTCAATTCAAGTCCACTCGATGCTACGAGGGAGGAGTGCACAGGTACGGGGGACCCAATCTTGACCTTCAAAGAAACAGTCAAGCAGTTTCCAATATTTAAAGGAGAGCAAGAGGTGTTTGCAAGTGACTGCTGGCTCAGTGGATCGAAAACAGAACTTTCACTTATCTGGTTTTATCCTTCAGGATGCCTTTGAGATACTTGCTGAAAATTATGAGTTTAGAGAAAATGAAGGCTGTGCTGTGACATTTCTGAGAGCAGCTTCTGTATTGAAATCTCTACCATTCACAATCATCACTATGAGGGACACAGAAGGAATTCCCTGCCTGGGGGACGAGGCGAAGGGTATCATAGAGGTAAGGGCGAGGTGGGATTTGACCCACTTCCCAATAAGTAGGAGGGGAGTGGGGTAGGGGGATCAGCTAACAGATTTTCTTGTCACCTCTCTCTTTCTCCTGTCTCTGTCTCTGTGTATGTGTGTGTGTGTGTCTATCTACCAAGACATATGTATTAATAGATACATGTAGGAATAGATATACAAAGATAGATGCATCTTATGTATAACCCATACCCCACTATTATCACAGCTAGAGCTACGTGGGGCCGGGTAGTGGAAACAGGAGAACTCTCCCAAATTGTTATTAACACAGTGAAAGACTCAAATAAACTAAAAGCTTAACAGCAGGGGCATGGTCTGGTTTCAAACGCAGGCTGCATAGAGGACTGCAGTTTCACTCAGGGGATGTCACCTCCAGCACAGTGGTGAGTGTGACATGCAATAGAGCTGATTCTGCCTCTCCACTTCTGTGTTTATTTATTGAACCATGTTTAAGGATTCCCCAGCAAGGCAAGCTGGTCATGTGGTAGCGAGTGTCAGTATAGTAGAGTGCAAGGAATATTATTCAAGGAAAATAATCCCAACTCTACTTGGAAGAGGGTGGCTCTGAGCTAGACATCACAGGGCTTGAATGTGGATTGGCTTTTCGGTGGGGTCAAAATAACCTGCTCAATTGAAAAGTTCTCTTATTTCAGGAAGTTCATATACATGGAGGAGAAAATTATCACAAATATTTGGACATATATTTTTCAGTGAATATTTTGGTTTGGAATTCTGTAGATTTGGACCCTAATCATTGTGATCTTTGTTTCTGAGGATTATAAAGGGGTCTTTGGATATATGATGAGCTAGAATTTTTCAGGATTACAGGGAAACGTCTTGCTTTCTCCACATCAGCTGAAGGAAATGTCCCGCATGCACAGGTGTGCATTTCATGAGAAACCAAACTGCTAGACCTGTGAATTAGAGAGTTTTGGACAGTGATTGTCCAGTATCACTAATTTAAAATATTTTTCAACTGTCCACCTAGGATATTATTGAAGATGGAGAAAGTTCAGAAGTTAAAGCTGTGTTAAATGATGAACGATACAAATCCTTCAAAGTAAGTGATTTTACACATATTTATTAAAAATGTTTTTTCAGTTAATCTTATTTCTTACTCTGATTGGTTGCATTAGTCAGCTTGGGCTGCCATAACAAAATACCATAGACTGGGTGTCTTAAAGAACAGAAATTTATTTTATCACAGTGCTAGAGGCTGAAAGTTCTAGATCAAGATGCCAGCATGGTTAGTACCTGGTGACGGCTCCTTTCTGGCTTGCAGGTTGCTGCCTTTTTGCTCTCCTCCCATGGTGGAAAGAAAGAGAGAAAGCCATCTCTCTGGTGTCCTTTCTTATAAGGACACAAATTCCATCATGACAGCCTCATGACTTCATCTAAACCTAATTATCTCCCAAAGGCCCTGTCTTAAATACCATCACACTGGGGATTAGAGCTTCATCACATGAATTTGGGGGTGGGGAGGGCACAATTCAGTCCATAGCAGTGGTCGAGGAACAAAATGCCTAAGTAAATATAGGGGCCCCAGCTTATTGCCATGTTAGGGTAACATACAAATCATTAATACCTTACCTTCCAAAAGTCTGTCATGCATGGATACAAATATGAGGACACAAGCTCCATGGGGACAGGGTAAATCTGCTCTTCAAAAGCAAACCTGTCTCTGGAAAGTTCCTCACTGCATCCTCACTTACTTGAAAGCAGAGTTTGCTACCTCCTAACTTTCCCTACCTTAGGGCTGCAGGTAGAAAGGACTTCTGCCCATTTCTTCAGTGCAGAAGAGATGCCCAGACCTCAAGTGTGGTCGTGAGCAGGCGCCCAGTGTGGAGTGTAAATAGACCAGAGTTTAAGGTTGGGCTCTACCACTTACCAGCTGTGTGATGGTGGAAAAACTGTATGATCTACATGAGCATCGTTCTTCAAACTGTGCAGGGCATGACTGTGTGCAGGAGACCCTTGGCAAAAGGGACAGCCCAACTGGGATAACTTACCATGCATGGACAGCACTGGGAATTGTCAATTGGACTATAGCCAAGCCCTACACAGATGCCAGAACCTGCCCCTTACTTCTGTTTCCTTCCATAATACCACATGTCATGAAAGGACTCACCTGAAACAAAAATGCCTCTAAAATATTACCAACACCCATCTGCTTGGCGTATTCAGGAAAAACTGGGTCAGAGATTTGCTTATACTTTTTCTTATTGCCTGAGATATTGAAATGGTCATGACTTGATTGTCATGATGATTATTTGGGAGACTGATGGCATGCCTTTCCCTCCATTTTAGCTCTTTACTTCTGTATTTGGAGTAGGGTTGAAGACCTCTGAGAAATGGTTCAGGATGGGCTTCAGAACTCTGAGTAAAATAAGGTCGGATAAAAGCCTGACATTTACAAGAATGCAGCGAGCAGGTAAATTGTGTCTCCTAAGAGTCATTTTTGGTGTGGGTCACTCAGATTATGGTAGAGATCTAAGTCAGATACACTGCGACTCCAATCTGGGGGTGCTGGGATACATTTTTGGCACCTGTTGATGCTTGAATCCAAATCCTGGCTCCAGCACTTTCCATCTATGTGATCCTGAGCCATTTAGTTAAAATCTTTGAGCTTAGTTACCCCATCTATGAAAGGGAGATAACATTGACACTTAGCTGCGGAATAAATCAGATGAGCAGGCAAAGCCCTTAGCACGTGTCTGGCACAGAGCAAAGGCACTCTTCCTAGTGGCTGCTGTCGCTCTTTTACCCAGATGTCAAGCCAGGTTACAGTGCTGCTCTGGTTCTCCCTGACCCTTCTCCACCTTGGGTCCTGGCTGTCCTCCTGGGTAAGAGTTGTGGGCAAGGAGTCAAGGACAGAGGGACACATTGGTGTGGAGCTTCGGAGTGAGTCAAGAACACTTGAACAAACTAGAGTCATTGCCTGGCGCAAATGTGAATGTGCTTTAGAAACTATAGAATATCAGGAAAATTGAAAGGAATTCATGGAAGTCTAGGTACAGGGTTGATCTACCCAACCAGGATGGATGCCTTAGCCTGAGAAGAGAAGACTGTGGAGAGACGTGAGAGAGGCTGTCTCCCATCTGAAAGCCCAGCAGGGCCTCCCAGAGGTTGAAGGTGGCTTGGTCACTTCCATTTATGGAGGGTCCCAGTAAATTTTTTAAAAATGAAGAAATGCCAATACAAGGTCAAAAAATTGTATGTGTTTTAAATGCTTACTTTTAACAAGCGATAGGAATATGATACAACTGTGACTCAAAAGGGGGCCACAGCCACAGTCCCCAGCACTGGAGCTTCTAGAGTTACAGAAAGTGATGAAGTTCTCAAAATTTGTATTGATGTGAAAGTAAGGGAATCTTCTACCAGAGGGACCAGGAAAAGAAAAGAAAGTAAACGGCTATCTTCTATTAAAGTAATGATACAAAAAAAAAAAAAAAAGCAGTGGTAGAGGAAGCAAATTAAATCTTGGTGGGTCCTATCAATGGTATCATAGAAGACCCCTACACTTCTTTTATAAAGTTGCTAATATCTGAAAGATTGCCAAGAAGCTTTATACGATGCCAATAGGAAATAGGAGAAGATCCAGTATTTATATTCTAGGCTCCTGCAAGTGCACATTTGATAAGCATGATTTATGCCAGTTCTAGAGATACCATTAAAAAGAAAGTTTACGTAAGTATTAGACATAAGTAGCAAGCGAATGGTTTGGAATGATAGTAAAGACTCTCAATGCTTATTGAGAAATTGGGAGGCTATGTAGTGTTTCACGTAGATGAAACCCGTATCAAACGATGTCAAGTGCTCTCAGGATCTTAGGAGCTTCCATTTCCCTAGCTTTGTAAACTGGATTCTTCCTCTTCCCATTGGGCTCTTCCAATCCAGTAAATGAAGCAGCTGCTATTTATAGAATCAAATCTGTAATTGCCATTAGACTGCTTAATGCTATCAGTTCTGTGTAGAAATCCAGGAGTGCCTCCCATCATACTTAGAACACAAAAATAAATGGTTTATATGCATACTTTGGAGCAGCACTACAGTGAATGAAATTGCCAATGGAAGTAGCTTACAATACTACAAAAACTAAGCTAATTGAACAGGTCAAAAATATGTTTTTTGTTGAAAGTGTGATTCACCGGTCAGGTGGAAAACCTGATTCAGTTTTACTTATAAGCACACTTGATTGCAGTTCCCTGAGGTTTGAGCATTCACATTTGCCTTGAAAAGCCTATTTCTGAAATATAGCAGCACATATTTAACATTATGCAGTGTGATATGTTTCTCGTATAAGTTAACTGCCCTGCCATACCAAACAGGAAAGCCAATCACATTGCTTTCATGGATGCCAACGAATTATCATAGTACTTCCATGTCCTTTCCTGATATCCGCACATGTTCTTAAAGAAATAATTGCTAATTATGACTTTCGGATCACGTATATCACTAAATAGGCACAGGTGTTTATTGATGGTAATTTCTGTGTTACAGCCTAATAGAGCATTGATTTCTAAATCAAACTCCACCCACCCCCCATGAGCATGTTGCAACATTTTTTTAAATGTGGCTTTTTACAAAAAAAGAAAAACAGGAGAGAGAAAGGATCAATATTGACATGAAAAAAGCGGTGCTCCACAAGTAGCTTGGTTATGTGTGTCAGTGTGAACATCATCTTGCTCCTGCCAACATGTTTCTGCCACGGTCCCCACCTAGAGACAACATGGCAAGTTTGAATTTCAGAACTTCGTGAACAGGATGCTTCAGCCAAATGGCCTCCCTGCTGCCTCCCTCCTGCAACCCTGGGTTGGGAAACAGGGACCAACAGATTCACTCTGTGTCATTTCAGAGGGCCAGGAGTAGGTGAAAACACAAAGAAGTAGACTTTAGCTGATCAGAAGAAAGAACGGCTCCAGTAGTTACAGTTAGGAAACCGGCTGCCTCTGGAGGTGTCCGAGTTCCTCATTATCAGATTCCGGCAAATTTTAAATGGCCCCCTCTTGGGGACCCTGGATAGGAAAGCAGTGCCTTGTGGTGAAGCCGAATTGATGTCTCTCTGGGTCTGTGAATGTCATTGTCCAGATCCTTGGAGATAAACCTCCCTTCTCCTTTGCCCCTCCCCCTCCAGACTCCCCTCCACCACCCTCTATGAGAATAACCAGGTCATCAGCTCTTATCACAATGACTCTGAACTTCCCTGAATTCACAGTGGTCAGGCAAAGAAGCACTAAGTCAAACCACCTAGGACATTTTCCACCTTGCTTCAGATAAGGATCTATGCTCTTTAATTTTTAAATTGATCTATCTTAAATCTCTTTATGCATTACATTTTTAAAAATAGTAGGGCACAGCTTACTGTCAGGAAGGCTGGTTCTTCAATAGGAGGTCAGGTCTGAACAGTTTGGATTCCAGAGGGATATGAGATATTGTCTCCTTCTTAGCAACTTGTAAGCCTCTCCTTAGAAAGCAGAGAGCCATTGTCACCATGCAAAATGCACGACCAAAGGAACCACATGGATTACTCTTGTCTCTATGGAAATGGAGTTTGGGGTTGGTGCCTGTGGCCTTGTTAGCTCTGCTTGGGGACAGAATCCCCTCCCACTGAGGGCTGGTCGTTTCACACACGTGTCACCCTCTTCACTGACCTGTCAAATGGCCTCTCAGGATTCCACTATTATGAAGACCTTGTCAGCTGTGTGACCAGGGCAGAAGCAGAGGCTGTCAGCGTGCTGGTTAAAGAGGCCGTCTGGGCATTTCTTCCGGATGCCTTTGTCACCATGACAGGAGGGTTCCGGAGGTAAATAACTCACTCAGGCTGCTTTGCCCCCCGCCTGCTCTAACACCTTCAGTGGCTCCCCATTGCGGACTGGCTTCTGAAATGGCACAAAAGGCATTTTGTGATCTGATGCCAGCTTCTGTCTGCAGCTTTGTCTCCTGCCCCTCGTGTTCCATTTCGGCAACCTCCAATGGCTTGTCATTCCCTGCACATATAAAGCTAGTTCTTGCCTTCTTTGCTCAGTCAGACTTTTCTGCTTGGACTACTGTTCCTCAAATTGTCACCTGGCTGGCTTCTCCTCATCCTTTAAGACAATTAGATGCCACCTCCTCTGAAAAACCTTCCTTGGCTCCCTGCTCCTCCATCCTGGGTTAGGGACCCCTCTCGGTGCTCCCTGGACATCTGCCAAGCCCTTTCTGCACAGTGACAGTGATCTGTTCCTATGTGTGCTTTCCCCACTAAGCTTTTAGAGCTTAGTTCTCAGCAAAACTAGTGCATGATACCAAAGTAGGTGCTCAAGAAATCTTGGGTGACTCACTGAATGAATGAAGGAGTGAATTCTTCACAGAATGTGTGCAGTCGTTGGATATTAAGGCTTCCATTTCAGAAAGGGATTCTTTCCCTCTCCTGCCTCCCTCCACCCATCCCCCTGGCCCTCTTACCTAGCTCTCACCCATTCTGACAAGCTAGGTTTGGGGCAAGGGAGAAAAAGGGGGAAGGTCGAATCTAAGAAAATCCCCTTAATCTATAAGATAATTCCAAGAGTGCTACTTTGTGTTATGTGAATACAATTCTTGGTTTGCTTATTTTCATGTCTGTCTCCGTGTGTGTGTATTTCTCTATGTGGATGCATATAGGTATGTGTGAGTGTGTAGAAGAAATAATCTTTTGTTATTTTTTGCCCGTACATACATAATCATAGACATACTATATATGAGTTTTTTCTGTGTCATAAATTTATTTTGCAAGCAATAGAGTTGTGTAACTAAGGATATTTTGTTTAGGAAAATGTCATGAGCATTTTGTGTTGCAAACCTTAAACATGGGGCATAGAAACAAAGGACATTTTTTTAAACTGAGTTCTAAAAATCTAATTGATTTCCATTTTATACTATTTTTTAAAATCAGGGGAAAGAAGATTGGGCACGATGTCGATTTTTTAATTACCAGCCCAGGATCCACAGAGGAAGAAGAGCAACAACTTTTACATAAAGTGATGAACTTATGGGAAAAGAAGGTAAAAAGAAAGATCAAAAATAGATGCTTGTGCACTGAAGCCTTACATTAACACTGTTGAAGTTTGCACATTATTTGCCTCGTAATTGTGTAATAACCATTTAATCAATTCTCAGTTGCAAAACAGCTGCCATATGAACTCCAATGACAGCTATCTGCTTTGGGTTCTAGAGTGCATGTTGTGAATACGGACTATATCTTGTTTGTTTACACTTGCCCCATTACCAAAGGGGCCTAGGGTGGCTGTGCATGTGTGTTCGACATGCAGAGGCGTTAAAACACCCAAACAAAATGAAGAACGTGCACTATGGAGACCTGGGAAGTGTGTGCTGGGAAAGAGAGGCTTGGGTGCGGGGACAGAACTGCAAAGGCTGGGATAAGATTGTCTAAGAGGTGTCGCTGGTGCTTTGAGTTCCATGCCGTCAATGACCAACTTGACTTTATGCTGAGACAGGAAGAAGGAAACTAATACAGGCGGCCAAGCCCAGCAGGGGTCACGGCTCAGAAGCCCCCACCCAGTGAGGAGATCGGACTTGCAACAGGCCAGCCTACTACTGCTCAGTGGAAGAAACTAAGCTAAACTGAGCTACCACTGCAGACACGGCCACATGCAGGGCCCTGATTCCTGCCCAGCTCTACTGCGAGCCCCACCTCCCCAACAGGCCAGAGAGCCCCATCCAAGGACCTGTAGACCCGGGTGGGCTGAGGAGGTGGGGCTGGTGTTTCTCTGGCACAGCTTCGACCTTCCTAAGTGGTTAGCATCCGAGAGTGAACGTAATAGGCCACACCAGGAGAAGGCAGGACCAGGAAGAGTCAGCCAACTGTTCCCACTGCTCTGCTCAAGTGGGAATGATGAAAGATTCTCACTGATAGGCAAAGGAACACAACCCATGCACCCTGCTAGCCAAGGCCTGGGTGGAGAGTGGGCTGCCTGGCTTCCCACTCTGGGGCCCCCTGCAAGGACAGACCCATTTGACCTTGGCTTGGCTTATAGGCAGCCCCCACCCCACGCTGAGACTATTCAAGATGGGGAGGTGGTAGGAAGATGGCTGCAGGGAGCCCCCTTCCCCTGGTCTGTCTCAGTTTCAAGGCATTTACACTTACTGCTGGTCCTCGAGCAGAGATGGGCATTTTACATGTAGGCACACAGTGGAGGCTAATGCTAATTTCAGCATGTGCATTTTAGATCTGGGATTTTAAAAATGCATCCCTGGCTGGGCATAGTGGCTCATGCCTGTAATCCTGGCAATCTGGGAGGCCGAGGCAGGAGGATTGCTTGAGCTTGAGAGTTTGAGACCAGTCTGAGCAAGAGTGAGACCCCTGTCTCTACAGCTACTAAGGAGGCTAAGGCAGGAGGATTGTTTCAGCCCAGGAGTTTGAAGCTGCAGTGAGCTACGATGATGCCATTGCACTCTACTCAGGGCAACAGAGCAAGACTCTGTCTCAAAAAATAAATTAATAAAAACAAAAACACAGCCCTGACATTTCCGACTGTATGACTTGGGATGGGTTACTTAATTTTTCAAAGTTTCACTTTCCTCATCTGTAAAACAGGGATAGCAAGCCTCTCATTCATTAATTAAAGGGGAGGAGTAGTAAGAGAACTAGATAAAGAACGTGGCACAGTGCCTGGTGGATGGTAGGAGCCTAACAAGTGGCCAGTTACCATTCTCTCTCATGCACAATTATTTATTGGGCTTTGCCTGAAAGCCAGGCACTGGGCCCTGTGAGGAGGAGGGAGGGCCCTGGGAGGCTCACCCAGGAGTGAGCAGGGGCAGCCCCCCCCCCCACTTCACACGCTAACACTGAGTGCAGGGAGAAGCAGTGAGGCAGTTTGGTGTCTCAGCCTCGACCACACCCCTGCAGCTCCAGGCCTGCCCTCAGTACCTCGGTGGTGAGATCAGGGCAGGAATTGTTCATATTGAACTTCCACTGTTACCTCAGCCCTGTGTGCTGCCATGGTCACCAAAACTGCACTGTCCAGATTACAAAGATTACATCCTATGCAGGCACACGCATGTGTGTACTCACGCAACATGTGCAACATACACAGCCAATGTTGTAAAACACTACGTGGAGCCTGGTGAACAACCAGTGGGTATCAGTTTGAGTCGCCCATCAGAGAGATCTAAATGTTAGCCTTGTAGGGAAATCCCTCGGTCAGGGGTAGGGAAAAGATCCTGGCGATATTGACATTTGGGGGAGGGCTGCCATCCCCAAGGGCTGCATTAGCCTATGTCCTCACTGGCCACTGGTGGTCCAACCCAAAAAGGGGAGGCTAAATGGATCAGGTTTGGGTTCACACCTGATGGGTGGGACCTTGGGCATGTGGCCCCTAACTGTTCCATGTGGCCACATCTCCAGTTCGTGGAGTTGCTGAGAGATCGAAAGTATTGACAAACATCACAGAGTAAAGAACATATTCACTTTCAGAATCTGACTTGACTTTGAATCGGGGGACCCAGAGTCTTCCACGAAGGAGTTGGAGGGAATCGAATACGAAGGGCAGGGCGGGGTCCTGGATGGGAGCCTCACACTGGCCTTGCAGTGCTCCCTGTGGGCTGGCAGAGCCCGGGACTAAATGTGGATGGAGCTTCTTGTGGGCGGTGAGGTGCTCACCTCCTGCTCCACCTTCTCTTCCTCCCTCATTTACCCCAGAACTGGCTGCTCTGTCCCCTGGAAGGGAGGGAAGAAGCAGGGAAACGCCTCCTCCTAGTCAGGAGGCTCTGGGTTTCCAGCAGGGCAAATAAAATAACACACTGATGTGAAGATTCAGTCAGCCAGTGAGTATGGATGGGGAAGCCAGAGCCCAACTCTTAAAAGGAGTTTTCAAAGAAGAGAAGTCACCTAAAAGGAAATGGAGGACAAGGAAGGAAATTGCAGAAAATAGAGATACCCAGCAAATAGCCAAGGTGAGAGACCTAGAGGTGACATCAGGGGTTTTGTGCATGTTTGCCAACTGTGCCCTGCTGCAGACAGAACCTTCTGATATGTAGACAGGAGCATTAGGTCCAGGGATGCATTTCCAAACACCTCGCAACATTCAAGACAAACCCCAGGATAGGATGGCCTCTTTCTCTATTACTAGCCAAGTGTCTCCACCATGTGGCAATAGCACAGACACACAGTTTACTATTAGGAAATCAGCTGTGTGTGTGTGTTTAAGGGGATGTGTGTTATTATAAATTTGGCTTCAGTGTGACACTTGTTAATATTTTAACAGCTCCCTTTTCAAAGTTACATAATAGAAATTTACATGAAACCCTGCTATACTTGCTAGTTTTAGCAAGTTTCCTCAAAAAGCAGAATTGTGCTTTCCTGAGCTGGGTAACAGAGGTTACCTATAGCAACATTGACCACCTGCCCCAGGGGCTCTTCCTAACATCAGTGCCCCCTGCCCCACCCTTCAAATGATGCTTGTTCTTCTAAGCACTTGAGGGGGAATAGTTCCCTCTTCAGCGATCAACAAAAGAAAAAGCATCCTCTTGAGTTGAAACAATGTCTCTTGCTGGTTTGCAGAAAAATGCAAAGCATATCTATTTATAATAAAAAACTGAACCAGTTATGCTCAAAGTGTGGTCCCTGGACCAGCAACATCAACATCACCTGGGAACTTGCTAGAAATTCCCTCCCTAACCTCCACTGGATCACTCTGGGGACAGGACCCTGTAAACTGTGCTCTAACAAATCTCCTAACTGCTTCTCATAAAATTTTTGAACATCTGACCTGAAGAATACATGATAACAAATCACACGCCCCAAGATCTCTGATTACATTATTTGGAGGTTATTTGCTCTTTTAGTTGCCACTCAGATTTGCAGTTAATTGCATGTTTCTGCCTCTCCTGTCCCCACCTCTGCCCTGTACCATCAGGCTCTCCCACTGAGGATGGCAATTTGCTTAGGCATATCTCAGGATTATTTGTCAACTTTCTGGGTAGGTGACTTTAGATGAAATATGGGTCACTAACTTCATCCCACCTTCTCCAAGGCAGACAGAGTAAGGCAGGCACAATAACACTCTCGAGTGACAAAGGACATCCCAAGTGCTACTAGAAATAGCAAGTTATCCTGCCCCACAGGGGGGCTCAGCCTCTAGCCACAACGCTTTGGGCCAGAAAAACCTGGTCATTGGTATAATAGAAAGGGACACTGTGTTAGTCCATTTGTGTTGCTATAAAGGAATACCTGAAGCTGGGTACTTTGTAAAGAAAAGAGGTTTATTTGGCTCACGATTCTGTAGGCTTACAACAAGCCTAGTGCCAGCGTCCATTTCTGGCGAGGGCTTCAGGCTTCTTCCACTCATGGTGGAAGTCAAGGCTGAGTCGGCACATGCAGAGATTACATGGCCAGAAAGGAAGCTAGACAGTGGGCAGGGGTCGGGGGAAGTGCCAGACTCTTTAACAACCAGCTCTTGCGAGAACCAATAGAGCAAGAATGCGTTCATGACTGTGAGGAGAAAGCCATTCATGAGGATCCACCCCCATGACCCAAACACCTCCCACCAGGCGGCACCCCCATTGGGAATCAATTTCAACATGAGGTTTAGGGGGACAAACATCCACACTATAGCAGACACTAGCTCAAAGCAGCACCCCTAGAAATAGCGTGGCTTTCATTTACTGTTGGTTTGTTTTTAAAGGGCTGAGGAGAATCCCTGTCCTGGCTGGGATTCAGAAGTGGGGAGCGGGATTCTCCTGCAGTTTTGCCATTAATTGGCTTTGACTCAGCCTCTCTAATCACTAGATTCCTTTTCTGCAGAGGGAAGATGATGCCACCACTTCCTTTGCTCCCTCTCCTGGGATGTCCAGGTGGGCTTGTAACGCAAGGACACACACACACAGAGCCACACTCTGCTCAAACCTGTGATTTCATCAACAGCCCAGCATAAGATCTCAGCTCCTCTCCATCAGGGCCTTCCTGACACTGTTCTGTTTTTTTTTTTTTCAGGGATTACTTTTATACTGTGACTTTGTGGAATCAACATTTGAAAAGCTCAAGTTGCCTAGCAGGAAGGTCGATGCTTTGGATCACTTTCAAAAATGTTTTCTGATTTTAAAATTGCACCATCAGAGAGTGGTGGACAGTGAGAAGTCCAGCCAGCAGGAAGGAAAGACCTGGAAGGCCATCCGTGTGGACTTAGTCATGTGCCCCTACGAGTGCCATGCCTACGCCCTGCTGGGATGGACTGGCTCCCGGGTAAGTGCCACGTGGTCCTGTGGGATACTGTTAGTTTTCCAAAAGACATAGGTTAGGTCTAGATAGGCCCAGGGGAGAGACAATGGCAGCAAGGGTTGAGAGACAGGGGAAAGGGCAGTGCCCAGAAACCTTTAAATCGGGGTGTTCTACCTGCACATGGTCAAGTGAGACAGATTCACTTAGAACAGTTATTCTCAGTGTGTGGTCCCCACGCCAGCAGCAGCAGCCTTACCTGGGAACAGGTTAGACATATAAATTATCCACCCTACCCTAGACTTCTGGAATCAGAAACTCTGGGGGTGGATCCCAGCAATCTGTGTTTGAAAAAGTCCTTCTAGGTATTTCTGATGCTACTCAAGTGTGAGAACCACTGAAGTAGAGAAACCAGCAATGTGGTTAAAAGAGGAAACAATACAGTGAAGAGACAACTCACAGATTTGGAGCAAATATTTTCAAATCATATATCAGATCAGGGGTTACTATCCAGAATATACAAGAACTCAAACTACTCAATAAAAGAAAACAAATAACCCTATTAAAAAATGGGCAAAGGATTTGAATAGACATCTCTCAAAAGAAGACATACAAATTGCCAAGAGATATATGAAAAAATGCTTAACATCTCTAATCAACAGAGAAATGCAAATTAAAACCACAATGAGATATTACCTCACATCTCTTAGATTGGCTATTATTTAGATGAAAGATAACAAGTGTCGGTGAGGCTGTGGAGAAAAGGTAACTCTGTACACTGTTGGTGGTATTGTAAATTAGTACCACCATTTAAGAAAACAATATGGAGGTTTTCCATGGAACTAAAAATAGAACCACCATATTATCAAGCCTTCCCACTACTGGGTATATACTCAAAGGAACTGAAATCAGCATGCCAAAGAGATGTCTGTACTCCTATGTTCACTGCAGCATTATTCACGATAACTAAGATATGGAAACAACAGAAGCCCCCACTGACCCCCTTCACCCCACTCCCACCCCCAGCCTCTCCAGCTGCCCCTCACACACAGTGTGAGTGGCCGTGGAGGGCAGGAGAGTGGCCATGGGCTAGGGGATAGGGGGTGGTGTGCTTATCAACACCCCCATACCTTCACAGACCTGCAGCTACAGTGCCCGGAATCTGCTTCACCCATATTCTTCCACAACCCTGGCTTCCTCTCTGCCCCATTATAAAGGATTTACAGTTACAAAGTCTGTCTTGTCACTCAACCCCAGCTCTCTTTCCTATAATAAAAATTGTTCCTCGCCACTAGAGGGCGCAATCACCCCAGGTTTAGTCCTTAATCACACATGGAAAAAGACAAACTTTCTAGATCCCTGCTTCTCTTGGAAACTAGCCTCAATGACAACGTTATTCGCTGTCCTTATTTTCCAAGGTTTTCCTATCCTCTGTCTTAGGCTTTGGGTTTTGCTCCCTGCTGCTCAGAGCCCACTGCTGATCGTGGGAGATGTATTCGGGAGCAGGTGACTTAGACCACAGTTTCACAGAATCTCAGTAGGAGAGGACGTTAAAGCCAGAGGGGACCTTAGTCATGCACTTCTCCATCCTTCCATTTGACTAAGCAAAATTCAGTAAGTCCGGGCGACTTGCCAAGAGACGCACAGCCGGATAGGGACAAAATCCAGGCTGGAATGGGTTCCCTGACTCCTCCATCCTATTTTACAATAATGATATTAAAATTTTTTTAAAAAACAACCAAACTATTATTCATCCAGCTTTTTACTCTGGACCAGGTATTATTCTGGACGAAATGTTCACACAATCTATTTATTCAACAAATATTTACCATACATCTTCTATATGCCAGGCACTATTTGAAGAAATAGGGTTATAGACAAAACAAAACAAAGCAGGGTTTTGTTCTCACGGAGCTCACATTCCAGTGTGCTCGTGGGAGCACGGACCTGTCAGAAGAGCGCTCGGCCCCGGGGAAGAAAACCACTTTGACAGTGCTTAGTGCAGATAGATATTTCACTAGAGGGACTTAGGTATCTTTAAACACCTACTGCTGAAGATATTCTAGACTTGATAGTAAATTATTTTAATTATCCCTTGTTCAGCAGTTTGAGCGAGACCTCCGGCGCTACGCCACACACGAGCGGAGGATGATGCTGGATAACCACGGTTTATGGGACAAGACCAAGGTAGAGTTTTCTCCCTGGAATGGGCTACTTTGATCCCCACCCCCAAGGCTGGGTCCCTGAGTACTCTTCCTGAACTCATCTGAGTGTCTGGGGACAGTTTCCTTTGCTATGAGTGTCCTGTTCCCAGCTGATCACAGTTGAGGGCAGCTGGAAAGATCCTCACAGCTTAAGGTCCCCACCTGGCCCAGAATGTACCTCAGGGATCCAAGATGATGAGCTAATTGGGCCTCCAGAACCAGTCCAACAGTGAACATTGCTTGAGTTTGGTATATTCCTGGTGTCTGCAATGACTCACTCCAAAGAAAACCAAGGATCCTCCCAAGTCACAAACACCACTCAAGTACCCCTCAAATGCAGGGGGCAGCAGCATTCTGGGTGACCATGTGGGTCATTAATGGGAGTCTCCCGCAAGAAGAGAGCAACAGAGCTGCCCTAGGATGTAGATAAGCAGTCAGCTAGTGTCACTCACCAGCTATGTGACTCACTGATTATGCTAGCCTTGCTGCCGTCATGATCCAGTTCATGCCTCCGCAAAGTGATCACTGTATGAGCTGGGAGGAGTTAGATATTCAACTGTTAAATCCACAGGGGCTAAGGGCTACTGTTCTTTCAGTGGTCAAGGACACCAAAATAGGCTCTCAGGGAAAATAAGACTTAAAATAACTAGAAGTTCCTTGCCCTCTAGGAGCTTATAGTCTAAATGAGGTATATTTAGTTAGGGCCATCTGAGTTACAAGTGTCAGAAATCAAACCCAAATTTGCATAGGCATAAAAATGGAATCTGGGTTATATGCTGCAGCATCCAGGATAATATTGGCTTCAGGTGCAGCTGCATCCAGGCACTCAGGTAAGCCTCCCTCAGTATTGGTTTTATTCTCAGGCAGGTTTTCCTGTAAGTCCCATTCTCTCAGTTACTCCGGCAGAGAAGAGCCTCTTTCCTAATAGTTCCAGCAAGAACCCCAGCTGATGCTCATTGGGCAGGCCTGGGTCACATGTCCATCCCTGAACTTGTTACTGTAGCTCTGATTGGCCAGGTCTGGGTCATGTGCTCCCCTTGGAGGCGAGCGCAGCTCCACCTGACCCTCATGGACTGAGAGTAGAGTCAGGTGTTTCCCAGAGAAAAATCAAGGTGCTGCTCACAGAAGAGCGGGCTGCGGATGCCGTCAGGAGAGCCTCAGATGCTGAGCATGTGAGTGGAGGCAGATGTACGTAATATAACGAAGGAACACTTACAAATTAACACTTAATAAACAATTCAATGTAAGCAAATGCTTTCTATGTGCCCAGCACTGTGCTACCTACAAGAAAGGATGGAGGGGAAGAGGTGCTTGGTTTTAAGGAGATCATGGGGCAGCCTGGTGGGGTCAGAGGCAGGTGTAGAAGGCTGGAGAGGAGCCCAACACATACATGTATCCTATAACTCCCAGCGGTACACAATTCTGGCTGCACATCAAACTACCTAGCGCTTTTTTTTTTTTTTTTTTTTTTGAGACAGAGTCTCAATTTGTTGCCCAGGCTACAGTGAGTGCCGTGGCATCAGCCTAGCTCACAGCAACCTCAAACTCCTGGGCTCAAGCAATCCTTCTGCCTCAGCCTCCCAAGTAGCTACAGGCATACGCCACCATGCCCGGCTAATTTTTTCTATATATATATTAGTTGGCCAATTAATTTCTTTCTATTTATAGTAGAGATGGGGGGGTCTCACTCTTGCTCAGGCTGGTTTCAAACTCCTGACCCTGAGCAATCCGCCTGCCTCGGCCTCCCAGAGTGCTAGGATTACAGGCGTGAGCCACTGCCCCTGGCCTACCTAGAGCTTTTAAATAGATCGATGACAAGACCCCTCCTGAGATTCTGATTTCACTGGACTTGAGTCTGGCTCAAGCTTCTATGTTTAAAAAAACAAACAAACAAAAAAAAACTCTTATCAGGTGATTCTAATGAACAGCTGTGGTTAAGAACTACAACCCATAGGAAAAATATCCAAATGCCTTTTGCTGAATGTGTAAGGCTGTTGTGATTTTACCTTAATTTATTTAGTACCATATTCTTGGATGGGAAAATGTGAAAATTATAGAAGTCAGTTAAAATTACTTTTTGTACTCTTCCAAGGGAATTATGTTTTGGCAATAATTCATTCTGACAAGACAGTTTTACAAATAATACTTTCGCTGTGTCCACACTGAGATGCTTAAGAAAAATATCTGAATGCACATATTTCTTGTTCTACTTCCAGAGGATATTTCTCAAAGCAGAAAGTGAAGAAGAGATTTTTGCACATCTGGGATTGGATTACATTGAACCATGGGAAAGAAATGCCTAGGAAAAAGTCGACATTTTTTCCCATTCTCTTCAGGTTAAATAAATTAAGCTTCATATTAGTATTATAAAAGATGCCTCAGGAAAGTTCGAGATTCTTTAGGTCTTATTGAAACGCAGATTGCTACTAGAAATAAATAGCTTTATTACCAGTATACAGAGAATTTAAAAAGAAGAAATAAATAGCTTTAGAAACATGGTAAGGCATCACCTGGTGATGGGTTATGTTGTGATAGGCCATTTGTACGACTGCTGCATAGAATTCACAGTGTATTTTTCAACGGAAATGGTGTTGTCATTGGTGGCTTAACCAAGGAATCTAATCAAAGCCCACTTTGCCCACAGTGTAGCTAAAGTACTGGTATCTCCAATAAAAATAGGAGGAAACAAGATGATTGAGTCTTTTTTTCTTTATTCAAACATTATAAAACATTTTAAATCACAAATGTAACTAAATGGAAGAATAAAATATTTACAGTTTATCATGAGAGGATGAACAGGTTTAATTAAAATATTCCAGAAGGGATTTTGGAGCTTGTGAGGTGACACTTGACTGGTGCAGCTCGACTCAAAGCCTGTTCCTCCCTGGCCACCATCTAGCTGGGTCCGCCGGCATCCCAGCTCAGGGCCATGTAAGGGACGTGTTCTCACTGCTTTCATTGGGAAGGAATTGCAATTTCCTAAACCACCAAAGAAATATCTCCCTCTTTTGTCCATCTTGGAGCCTCTCTCTCTGGACTTAGTGGCTCAGTTTCTCTCATGAAGACAATCACTCTTGGCCTCTTCATCTCAGGCACCCGTGGAAGAGAGGCAGCCTTTGGAACTCACAGGCCCCGCACCCATTCTCACCTCTTGCTTTCTCAAGGAAGGCACAGACTCTACTCTCTGAAGGGGCCGAACAGGCCTTCTGATCCAGTTTCTCTGGGGTCCTCAGCTTAGTAAACATTTAGGAGAAATAAGTCTTTCCACCTGCAAAGTCAGGAGCTGAGAAAAATCATGGAGGGGACAGAAGTTCTTGCTGATGGGAGTAAGAAACAGGGAGGCAGAAGGGGGAGAAGTAAAGAAAGTAAACCTTGCTTTACTTGGAAAGGTTTTGGAAAATCAAAGGTAGAAAGTTTGAACTGGGTGGATGTAACCTTAGAGACAGATCAATTCAAACACCAGGTGACACAGGAGGAAATGAGGCCAAACACATTGTGCAACCTGCCTAAGGTCACCCTTAACTTAGCAGCAGCTCTGGGTGTGGGAAACAGAGGTGCTGACTTCTGATCTCAGCATTTTTCTAACAACACTGGGCTGCCCTTCGTGAAGGACTAAACATCTTGCAGTCTGTCTGAGAAAGTGTCAGTAACAGGAATATCCCTGGGATACTCTTGGTTCCAAGGCCAGGGCCAATGTTTTGTTACAAGCAAAGAAAAGCCACAGACATTTTGTAGGTTCATAAGAATGGCCATGCAACTTTTCACTTTATTACAAAATAAGTTCCTGTGCATCATAGCAGAAATAAATGGCAGAAATACTGAACCTTGCTAGTTTAATAGAAACAGTTTGAAATAAAGATTCTAAGCAATGGATTGTAAGTAGAATTAAAATAAGTGATCCAAATACAAGTCATACCTTACTTTATAGGTTACAAGACTTATTCATATTTCAATCCAGCTTCACAATCCACGGTGTGGGATAGGAGGATGAGAACTGCCATCTCCATTTGACAAGCACAGAGCTGAGGCTCTGAGTGCCCAGCAATCTGCAGTAGGGCTGACACCTATGAGCATCAAAGCCAAGGCCACAGCTGAGTTCTCAGTAAATCCAGTGTTCTTCCTGGCATGCAAGGGAAGCAGAAGCAACAAGATCTCTGGCCACGTCTGTTTAAACAGAGCCAGATCTGCTTGCCAAGGTGACTGGACTTGGCAAGTCCAGTCTGGACTTGCCCAGCGGACTTGGCACAAAAGTGAATTTCACAAGGGGCTTTGAAGACCAGGTGTTGGCATGTGACGAAGTTTGGGTTCCGGTGTCCCAGAGCAGAAGTATCATAATGTCTTATGTTAAAAATTAGGCAAAATGCTTCAGTATAAAGAAAAAATGTCATATGTCATTTTAATGTCAAACATGGATCTCCATCAACATCATCATCTTGAAGGTTAAATGTAACACCAAAGTCTTTGTATTGGGAATTTGGAACTTGCAAGAGCCTGGGTTTTCCTGGTTTATACAAGGACAGGGTCATCTAGATGGGAAGATTCACAGACTACTAGCAACCCCTAGAATCATCTTTAAATGTCAATAATTTGGATTGCAGGCCATGGAGAAAGTTTTCCATAGACGGTCCCTTGGTGACCCTATGACCATGGGTAACAAATGCTGGTGATTAGCTCTTCCACTTTATCAAACAATATGGGAAGAGGTAGGAAGAAGGGGGTAGGGAGAGAGAACTAACATTTTGAGTGCCTCCTAAGTGGCAAGCACTTCCCTTTATTTCTTATTGAATCTTTTTGATGAGGCAAGTGATATTATCTTCTCTTTTACAAAACCAAAAACTGAGGCTTAGAGGGGTTAAACAACTTCTCCAGAGCCATACACCTGCTCAGAGATAGGTCTGACTTACTTACGTCCATATTCTTTCCACTGCTATCCAACATGATTGAGCTATGTGCTGCCCTGTGGTCAAGGAATGTGTGGGTCCACGTGATTTCTACCCTGAGATATTCAGAAATAAGTAACAGCTTCCTCTCACACATCCCCCATAAGTTTCATTTATATCCCAACTTGTACCAGGCTAATCTTGGCCAACACTCCCATGAAAGTCATGTCTGATGGCTTTTTTGAAAAAGGGATATGAAAAAAAGATGAGAAGGCAAGGCACTCAGAAACAAAGCCCTTTTCTTAAAATCACAAAGAAAAGCAAATTCCCTCTGGGGTCAGTAACAGGACCTGAGGGCTCCATCTGGATGCACAGTGAACTCTCCTGGTGGGTCATTGTGTATTAAACCACAAAATTTGAGAGTTGGAATCAAACTTATTAGAGCTGTCCCCTAAAGAGACAAATCAATCCACAAGTGTTCCAGATCTGTAAATGAAACTTGGATTGGTTAAGAAGTAAGGTGGCATCTCTCCTCTCCAAGTACAAATTCCTGGGTTTTCAGCCTGTCCCAGCTCCAGGTCTTCTCCTGGACTGAGCCACCTCATTCTAGGCTCAGCCTGGGCACAAGCCACCACAGTCCCCTCCTTCTCTCCATTTCTACAGTAGGACGGTAAGGGTCATGCATGGGCTCCTCTCTTCCTGCTACAGTCTTCACATATATGTGGGCTTCTTGTGCTCCCATTGTGTTCTTCTCATGTGTTGGTGATCTCCTAGGATTCTTGAGAAAACAAATAGGTTTTTAAAAAATATAGCTGAGACTTCTGCTTTTGGCCAAGATGAAGTAATAGCAACCACATTTGCCCTCCCACCTGAAGCAACCAAAGCTCAGACAAAACGTTTGAAATAATAGTTTTCAAGACACTAAACAACAGGTAGGGAAGGACAATGATCATTGAAAAACAGAAAACAAAGGAGGAGGGGCCTACAATTGCCTGAGCTTACTGCCTTGGTAGAGTTTTCAGGCCATTCAACTCTCTTTCGTTTAATGTTAACATGGTAGATATCTCTTTTCCCATCCTTTAATTTTAATCTATTCATGTCTTTATATTTAAAATGGGTTTTTGTAGGCATCATATAGTTGGATCTTGCTTATATCACCAATCTGAATATCTCTGCTTTTTAATTGGGATATTTAGACCTTTTACATTTAATATGATTATTGATATGGTTGGATTTAAATCTACCATCTGGCTGTTGTATTCTATTCTGTCTGTTTATTGTTTCTTTTCAAATATTTTCCACCTTATTCCATATAGATTTTAGAAATACTTTATTAAGTTTTATGAAAAAAAATCTATTGGGATTTATATTGGAAATACATTTATTATATAGGTCAGTTTGTGGTTGTTTGACATCTTTATGTTATTGAGTCTTCCTACCAGGGAGCATGGTATATAACCTCCATTATTTAGATATTACTTAACTTATTTTACTAAAGATTTATTATTTTCCATAAAGATATTACATATTTTGTTAAATTGACTTCTCAAGATTCTACATATCTTTATTACCACTACAAAGTGGTAAATTTTAAAATTACTTTTTCTAGTTATTATTGATGAGGAATGTAAATTACTTTTGTATATTAATTTTTGTATCCAGTAAACTTGTTAAAATATCTTGTTAATTCTAATAATTTACCTGTAGATTATTTGGCTTTGCTATGTAGACAAACATATCATCTGCAAATAATGACAATTTTGTTTCTTCGTTTTTAATCTTAATGCTTTCTATTTCTTTTTCTTATCCTGCTACATTGACTAAGACCTAAAATACAAATACTGAATAGAGTGATATTAGTTAACTTCCTTGTATTATTTCTGATCTTTAAGAGAATGGTTTCAACATTTTACCATTTGGTAAGGTATTTGCTATAATTTTTTTCAAAAGATATCTTTCAAGTTAAGGAAGTTTCTATTCTATTTTTAGTTTGCTAAGAGTTCATATCACAAATGACTATTAAAATTTTTTAACTCTCTTCTCCTATTGAGGTGGTCATATGATTTTTCTCTTTTAATTTTTCAGTGAAATAAATTATATCCAATTGATTTTCTAATGTTAAATCAACCTCAATTTCTGTTCAGCCAATAAAAATACACTGAGAATCTCTTTTGAGCTTGCACTTCACTTGGTCATCTCCTTTCCATGTGTGCTCACACTATTTTCTTTTGTGCATGAAAGGCTTTAAAACTCTTAGCTTGTTTACTGTGTGGATGATACATAGAGATTATAACCAAGAGTTCTTACCTCAGATATCTTGGGACTTTCATCGATTTCTGAAATTTCACATGGTCTTTCACTTTCCTAAATTGTTTTTAAAAAAAAGAAAGAAAAAGAAAAGGAAAAGAAGTAAAGGGTCACAGCGTTTGACTATAACCATGATAAAATCAGTGATTCTTAAACTTGAGTGCACATTAGAACACACAAACAGCTAATAACTCCCCCCTTCCCCATAAAAAACCCCCAAACAAAACCAAGAAATGTCATTGTGAGTTACTTCAAAAATAATCCAAGGTGAGAGTAGAAATTAGAGAAGATTGGTCATGAATTGATATTAATAATTGGGTTCATTATACTATTCTCTCTATTTTAGTATATATTTTAAATTATCCATAATAAAAAGGGTTTTCAGAAAAAAAAAAAAGGATCAATGCCACAGCTCTGTTGTCCAGAAATTCTGATTTAATTGGTTGTGGTGATTGGTATTTTTTTAAACTCCTAGATAATTTTAAAGTGCACTAAAAGAAATTATTAATTAAATAAATAATACCACCACCCACCACAATACTTCTTAATGTTTTTAAAGTTTATAACTCGTCAACGTATCTTTACATGTGATGTGAAGATGTAAAGATGTTCATCATTCCTGGTCTCATTCCATCAATGATGCTGCCTACCTCTTAAAATAGGGAGGGCGGTTTTTATGACTTCTGTTTTGGAGCTGAACTAACCGAGGCATAGAAAATGTTAAGTCATTTGTCCAGGATCATATATTAATAAATCATAAAGTGGCAGAGTCAGGATTAGAACCTTGATTTTCTGTTTCTTCATTAATGCCTACCAGTGTGAGAACAACTATGAATGTTCACAAATAGAGAATAGAATTGGAACCTAGAGTCCACATGACACAGTTGTATCACAACCATGGAACCTTGTTGGATATTGGTCTTGGTGGCCTTTGAATTCTGAGCACGGTCCCCAGAGCAATCTGGCATTTGGTAGGGGCTGAGGGTGCGATGGATGTAGATTCCCCTGTGAATTATGCATGATCAGATGTGGGAAAAGGACAAAGACAAATAGAGCCACATACTTCTGGACCTATATCTACCACAGGCACCTCAGCACCTTTTTGTCTCCCATCTTTCCAAACATGATCTCCATCCTCCCTTTGTGAAGCTTGTGCCCCTTTATTTCTCAACTTTAGAAAACACACCCATTATACAGACGTGTTTGCCGTGGCAAAAAAACATCCCTCTCCACTTCTACTTTTTGCCAGGCCAAATACCGTCCTTATTGCCAGGATTTCCTCAACTGACCTGAGGGTTTATGCCAAATCTGCCTGGTGCTTAATGTCTTGTTTGAGATGGAAATTAAAGCCCAGAAACTTCTACCATCTTGTCCTCAGGAAATAGACATGGGCTCCGAATTCTTACACCCTTAGCCCAAAAGCCAGTTCACTGAAATACTGATCCCTGCTTCCACATCCAGACCCAAAGAAGCTGGCAATCACCTCCATGGACTCAATGCTACTTCTTCTTCGGTGGATCCAAGTAAACAGCAAAGCCACCAGCAGGGCTGTTGCCACGATGGACGGGATGCCTGCCGCTAACCCGAGAGATGGCCCACAGTCCTGGCACCGAGAGAAAAGCAGAGTCAGGGGAAGCCCAGATTCTCCAAGAACAAAGGAAAAATTCAATAGATTTGAATCTATTGAAGCCATTTGGCATGGACACTAAATGTAATATACAATATCAACAGGGTAATGAAATAACGTGAAAAAATGTTTGTAACATACATGAGAAATGACTTGTTTTCATGGGCCTTAATTGACACAGTTCAAATCAATTGGAAAGGCGATAATCCAGGGGAAAAATGGGCCAAGGATGTGAACAGGTATTCTTAGGGACAGAAACACAAATGCTTCCTCAACAAGGAAAAACCGAGATACAATTCAGACCAACAGTTAGGTACCAGTTTCACCCATCAGATTGCAAACAGTAAAAGCTTTTATTATATACCATACCATGTTGATGTGAATTTTTTAAAGTTTACTTACACTGCATACATTAACCAATTGAGTTTCAAATTCCCATTTTGCTTTGATCTGAGTGGAAATAGCCATTTTCAGATTTGCAGATTATCTGAAAATATTGAAAACAATCTGCACAATTCCTATAAATGTGCAACTCACATAATTCTGGATTCTCCTTCACAAGGAGAATTGAAGGCTGAAAAAAGTATATGAATCATAAACATAGAGGTTGATGACTTTCCATGTGGGGAACACACCCATGTGACCCAAACCCAGATCCAGAATCGGAACATTACAGCAGCCCAGAAGCCCCTCGGATACCCTCAGTCTCCGTGTGTGACCTCTATCCTGAAATCTACCACTGTGAATTCGTCCTGTCTGTTTTTCAACATCATATAGATGCACGAAAGGTATGTACTCCTTCGTGTCTGGCTCAATACTTTGTGAACGCCTCCGTGATTTTGTACGTTCTCACTTTCGAGCTAAATTGGTCACAAGAATAGCTGTTGAGCCAGGCTCTGGGCTCGGCTACAGTTCACCTATCAAACTTTAATCCCCACGGCAAATGCACGAGATGGACAGAGCATTATTATCCTCCTTTTATAAATGGCCAAACTCAGGCTCAGTAAGTTAAGTGACACACTTACCACTTCTTTTCCGCCCGTGACAACAGGAGAGGAAGTCTGCGTGGAAAAAGAACATGCGTTGCAAAAGAACGAGATCTACAGAATAGCATTATACAAGACAGCCTGTCAAAGGTTAGGCTACAGAGCCTGAAGTTTACCCCTCCACTAAACTTTCCGTTAACAACAACAACAACCGCCAAGTAGAACCTTACTTGATTTCTTCCCAGCTACAAACTGGAATAAAATTTGGCTACAAGGAGAAAGAATTGAGAAATTCAGGTGATGTCTTCATTATTCACCCTGTGGATTTTCCATTCTGTCTTCAGATTACAGAAATTTGCTTAGGGTGGTTTTGACCAAAGAAAGGGGGGGATTAACTCTAAGGATGTAGGGGTGCCCTATGGAGCCCCAGGGTAAGTGGGAAGCTGGGTTCTCCAGGGACCAGAGCTAGGGATGGGGACTTTGTCAGGATCGAAGCCACCGCCCTCTGTGTCTCCAGGGCAGCGTGGCCTTGGCCTTCCATCTGTGCTCTTCTCTGCCTATTTGCTTCCTCTCTCTCTCTCTCTCTCTCTCTCTCTCCCCCTTCTTCCCCTCCCTCTCTCGTCTACCTTCATGAACACCTACCAGTTGTACCAGCTAACACTGTGGAGCATTTGGTACATGCCAGGCTGTTCAAGCACTTTTCCCTTAATGACTCATTTATTTTTCTCAACACCTCGTGAAAGTCTCTGTGATTTTATATATCCTCACTTTTGAGCTAAGTTGGTCATAAGAATAATTGTTGAAGAGAAAGTGAAGCAGGACTGCAATGGCCCCCATTTTACAGATGAGAAGAGTAAGGCCTAGAGTAGTGAAGTATTATGTGCAAGGTCACACAGCCCTAGGTGGCAGACCCCAATCCATATGGCTCCAGGATGGATGCTCTTAACCACCATGCTGCCCTGCCTCCACGGCCTCGTACAGCATCCAACCCAGTATTTCCCTTGACAGTTCAGAACAGCCCAGCAGGGACTGACTTGCGTAGGTGGCCCCGTTCCAAACTCCCTGCAGAGTGGCTCTGATCCAGGTATCCCCTTCTCCCCTACTTCCCAGTGGTGTTATTTTCTTTTAATAACCATGTAACTTTTCAGAAAAATTTGGCACAGCCAAACCCACTAAAAAACTGGGCTGGGAAAATACCTTGCTCAACCACAACAGCACTACTGCTTAGAAAACAACCCTGGCTGTTAGTGCTTTTCTCTACACAATATGAGAACAGAAATGGAAGATGAACTGTGGATTTAAACTGTATACCATCAGCAGCTAAAAAATCTCTAATTTTACTTGCAACTAAATGCCATGCCATGATCAAGAGCCCTAAAATGTTCATTCTTGTTGACCCAACCATTTCACTTCTAGAATATATACTAAGGAAATAGTATTAAATGCAGACAAGGATTATCTATTAATATAATGGCATTTATCACAAAAGTATTCCTAATTATAATTAAAGCAATAATTCGCTTGAAGAAATATATGTGACTATCCTCAGTTATGGTTATAAAGACTGGTGGAAAACATTTATGATATAAAATTATATGCAGAATAAGAACACAATAGTACAAAGACAACAAAAGTCAAAATTTATGCAAAGTCAAACAGGACAGGAAGGGGTTACACCAATGTTTTCTGCTGATGGGAATTTAGGGTTTTTGTTGTTGGTTTTTTTTTTTTCCTTTTCCTATAAGTTTTATAATTGGAAAAAATTTCTCTTAGCGCCCCTCAACTATTCCTAAGTGCCTTTGAAAGACGGTGTAACTGATCTCCATGCGACAGGCTTATGTGATGGAGTCCTGGAGGCCCCCTGTGAATTCTGCACGGTCAGGGACTCACCTGGTGAGCAGGGGCGGCTATACTTACCGTGTTCCCTGGCAGTGTGAAGTTCAGTGAAAAGCTCTGCAAGAGAGAAGGAAATGTGCAAGCTCCCTCCCCCTCCCCCAAACTCACCAGTCCTGGGGATCCCAGGAGAGTCATTGATCCCAGAGGCTCAACCAGCCCCAGTCTTCGCCCCCAGTCTTGGCCCCAGAAGAGGGAGGGGAGCAAAGGAGCCTGCAGTCATGAGTACCCCCTCAGCATCAAGTCAGTCCCCCTCCTCTCCCTGCAGCCCGCTGAAGGGGCCAGCCAGCCAGGCTATTGCCTGAGGGCCCTGGTCCACGAGGGCAGCAGAACCATTACTAGAAATTCAGCAAAGCGCTGAAAATTATTTTCCACCCCCCCAGAACTCCTTTCAGAGAGAGAGCTATGTGAATTTAGAAGTACTTTGTACTTTTTGCTTGGAGCAGAAGGTAAGACCCGCAAGGGGCATGGTCTAACAAGAACTCCTAACCTCTCGATGGCCTTCCCAGGAGGGTGAACCCAGGGAAGATGAGGCCCCTGCTGAGTCTGACACAGGGACTCTAGGCCGGAGCTGACCCTTCTCCACCCTCCCCTCACTCAGCAGCCAGTCTCGCCTCCCCCCAAATACGGAGTCAATATGTGAAGATTGCGGGCTCAGTGGGGCACCGGACAGCCTGCCCAGGTGCCCACTTATCTGGGCCGGGCCTGCCCAGCACTGGGGGGGGGGGGGAGCTCCTTTCTCCTCCCTGTCCCCATCCCGTCACCACAGTTTGGCCTCGTCATGCCAGTCTTTCCAGGCCGCTCTTCGCCAAGTCCCTTCCCCGCCTGGACGGGAGCAGGGATGGACCCCGCTCTCTCCCCGTGCTGAGGTGGTCTCGTTTCCACTTTCTGGAACCTCAGCCCTTGGGCCCAGTCACCCCTGATTAACCCCCTTGGCTAGCCCTCCTTTAGCCCCAGCCCCCGACCCCAGGGCTCACCCCACTCTACAGCTCCTCCCCCTCCCACTGCCTCCCAGGACCAAGTTCTGTCGTTGCAGAGGCAATGCGTTTGCCAAGTTTTAAAATTAAATGTTATCCAACAATAGAAATCTCAGAAAGGACAAAAGAATCATAGTATTTCACACCTGGAATACCTCAAAGATCATCTACCTCAAAACCCTCATTTTACAGAACAGGAAATCAAGACCCAGAGACGCATCAGCAGTTAGCTCATGGACAGATGAGAACAGTTAGAGCCTGTCTCGTAAGGTAGGACTCCCAAATGGCTCTGTCCTTGTGACTTACAGCCAACCTGAAAGACGGTCCCAACATAGGCCAGATTGATGAAACGCCTATTTTAGCTGACTCACTGGTGGATTGGGATTCAGATGAGTTAGCAAATGAGAAAATCGTGTGAACCAAGTGTTTTAAGCACCTGCAATGCCTACTTCCCCCTGGAGCCTGCCCCGTAGAGTACGTCCCTCGATTCTGGTGGCCCCGTCAGCCCCACGCTGCAGTGGGGACTCTGCTCACGTCTGTCTCTTGGCAATCCTGCACCCACATGTTAGAGAGAATCATCCAAGGCTCAAGAATTTGAATGGGTTGCCCAAGTTCACACTTGTTAGCTGTCACCGGGACCCGGGTCTTCTGGTGACAACCTCTTTCCACCACTCCAGGAGGCTGCCGAACAACTCCTGTGTTTCTGTGGATGAAGCAGAGTGCCAGACTCACAGCACTAAGCCCCTCTTCTTCTGGGGTGCTGTTAGAACAAGAGGCACATCTAGGCCTCTTAGGTCAGGGTCCTCTTGCTCAAGGGATGTCACCACTGCCCTTCATGCCAACACCAGCCAAGCCAACAGGTGCTACAAGGGGCTGAACGCAGCCGCCCAGAGCCCCGTGTCATCCGTGGGCACTGGGCACTGATGTCAGCAGGCCCGAGACAAAGCTGCCTTTGGGAGGACGGCCGCAACAAGCGGGCCATTGCACGCGCTGTTTATCAACATCTGGATGACGAAGATTTGGGCCGATTTCAGAAAAACATTCATATTTTGTAGAAGCACAGTACAGTGCTCTCATGGAGAGAAAAACATTACGTAAATTGGGGTGGAGAAGAATCTGACGCAGTGCCCTTCCGAGACGCAGCTGGGTGGGGTGAGGCAACCCTGGGCTTGGAGCCACCTGATCTCAGCTCAAGTCCAGACTCAGCCGCTTAGTAGCTGTGTGGTCTTAGATAAGTCACTCAGACTCTCTGATCTCCATTTCCCCAAAACAAATCTATTCTCCCAGGCTCAGTTTTCCCATCCTCAAAATGGGATGTTCTTGACTTGCCCTGCCCACTTCACAGGATGAGCCCCAAGGAAATATTGTCATGTTGGTGGCAGCTCCTTCCAAAAGCTAAAATACTCCGGGCGTGTGGGGGGATGATCACATGGTACCATATTCTTCGTGGCCTGGCCAGCACAGTGCAGACATAGGGGGGCTACCTGGGAAGTTCTCGTGAGATGCAATTGCAAGCATGCATTAGCAATAGTCGAAGAAGCAGAATTTGATACAATACACGTTGCTAATTGCCAGTCTGACACTACATAACACCTACATACTGATCCTGAAGGCACTTCGGGATGTCAGCGGCTGCGTGCCTCTTGTGACGAGTGTGCAATTTGTGAGGGTAAGGGGAAAGAGGGCATAAAAACTCACTGTTACTGAGGGTGTGCTGTGTATCACACACCTGCTCATAACTCCCCCAAGAGGGGAGCACTGTTGTCCTGACATCAAGGGCGTTTCTATGGTCAAGATAGGTTTCTAAAGGTCACCAGCTCCTAAGCGGTAGATATCAGGTTAGATGACAGATCTTCCTAACTCCAAAGCTTGAATTCAACTCCTTTCAATAATCGTTTATAAAAAGATTCCACGCGTAAGTGAGATCACGCATTATTTTTCTCTTTGTGTCAGGCTTATTTCATATAGCATAATGTCCTCCAGGACTAAACAGGGCAAATGTGGCAGGTGACGGGGCCTCCTCCTTTTGTAAGGCTGATATTCCACAGTATCTATATACACCACGGATTCTTTACCCACTTGTCCATTGATGGACACCCAGGATGTTTCCAGAATCCTTTAATAAAGCAATCACAGAAGCCTCCACTGTATTTCCTTTTAACTTAGCAAACTTCATTTCATTGAGTCATAACCACAAGTTATACATGTCACAAGTCAGTGAGAAAGGTGGAATGTTTCTGATGCAATTATGGGCATCTATGTTGCTAATAATGCAGCCAAACACAGATGAAACAGACACAAAAGATGAAAGCATCGATCAGACCCATTGCTTCAACTAGAAAATGAACATAGCTAAAACGTCTACTCTGTACCTTTGTTGTATGTGGGAGTTTAAAAACAAAACCTTAATATCAAAACAAAATATGAGATTAGCAAATATTAGAAGAGAAATTTTAAAAAATAATTAGTATTTTGCATATAGGAAAACAATGGAAATCCAAGCTCCTTGACTTCATTATACTGAGAGTACAGCTGCATTCGATTGCTTTAGGGGACATGAGCTGTAGAAGCCTGGAACTGTCTGTTACAGAGAGGAGTGAAGGTTAGGCTGAGAGGAGACGCCAGCTCTCACTCACCATTTCTGACAGCCTCCCAGGAACCTTCTCCAAACACTGTCCTTGGCAAGTTCTTTCCCGCTGGTGTTATGGGCTTGTGTCGCCCATTTGTAGGAACATCCAGCTGGGAGAGCTGGGGAGGCAGGGTGAGAGGTGGCTCCAAGAGAGCCCTGGCCGAGCCATGTATGGTCAGGGGAGTAGCCAAGTCCTCAGCCTGTCTCTCAAGGATGATGGGCTGCTGCAAATGGCCCGGGTCACCCACCCTCTTTGCCTTCGTTTTCTGCCCTTCTTACTTTTCACGCTGCTTTCTTGGCTACGTATCCATCTCAGCAAAGAAGCCACAGCTGGCCTGAGAGCTTGGGGGCTTCTGCAGCCTGCAGCTCTTTGGGAACAATGGGTTACACATGTCTGAGGCTAGCCACTCTGTCCCCAGCTGACAGCGTCCACATTAACCACGTCCTCGACCAGGATGGCGTCAACATGTTACCAGCATCAACAGCTAGGGTGCCTGGCGGAGGGTATGGGGGCCGTCCTGAGTGTGAGGTCCCCCTCCAGCTGAGGTACAGCACACTCACTGGCCAGTGAGCTGCGGGTGGGAGTTCAGCCTCACTCATCTCTGTTCGCACATTTTGAGACCCCCAGAGCTGCAGCGAGCTGTGGACACAGGCTGCTCTGTCTGTGTCTTAGATTCCTCGGTTAAGAATCTGCTTCTTTAAGACAGTGTATGAGTTGCCAACAAAACAACAGAATGAAACCAATAATTTGGTTATTTAAGTGAAAACCACTCTGAAAAGAGCAAGCAGGGGTGTCAGGAGAGAGTGACTGCTTTAGGTGACTCTGGGGGGTGGCGTTTAAGCTGGACATGGAAGATGAGAAGAGGGCAGACCTGGGAGGGGTTGAGGGGAGGGAGTCCCGGCAAGGGCACAGCGAAGGCACAGCTCCTCGGGCTGGGAGGGAGTGTAGCTGGAGGAACACAGACCAGGGAGTGACCCAGAAGGGGCTAAGGGCAGGGTGAGTTCAGGCCCTTTTGCTGCGCCAGGGCAGGGCGTGGTACGGTTTTCATTCTTAGAGCAACAGGAAGGCGTTCGAGGGTTTTGAGGGGCAGAGAGGCATGATCTAATGGAGATGTCACGGATCACCTTGGCATCTCTGTGGAGCGTGGATTACAGGGAAGAGAGTGGAGCCGGTGCTGGCCACAGAGTCCCAGCGAGTGCCGAGGTGGGCACGGGGAGCAGTGACTGGGCGTGTGACTTGCTGTGGGGGTGGACGCCGTGGCGCTTGATGGCAGAAGCAGGGGCCGGTGAGGGGAGAGAAGTTGAGAGAAAGAGCAGAGTAAAGCCAACTCCTGGGGCTGGGGCTTGACGAACAGAGGAGCTGGAGACCCACTTGCTTGGGCAGGTCACACGGCTCTGGGTGTGGGACCCAGAGCTCCGTTTCTGCTCCTGAGTGGCCCGTGAGCTGTCCAAGCAGAGGCGCCAGGGAAGTGACTGGGTAAGCATCCATGATCTGTGGATGGTTTTAAAGCCACTGGTGTACGTGAGCAGGTAGGCAGAGCGGGGGGCCAGGGCGGGGGCCAGGCATTCACGGACATTCAGGGTCCAGAAAGGGGGTGGAGTGCATTAATTGTATCAAGTGCTGCTGAGAGGAAGTCTGGGAAGAAATCAGAGAAACCATCTGGTTCCCAGTATGGGGGTTGCAGGTGACCATGACAAGAGCAGTTTAGTGGCACAGTGGCAGCCAGATTGCCTTTCATCAGGTGGGTTCTCCATCCTGGCTGCACACCTGAATCACCTGGGGGGTTTATGAAAACTCCTGATGCCTGGGCCCAATCCCTAGAGATTAATTTAGTTGCTCAGAGGGGCAGGACATCCCCGGGGGTGGTAATGAGCAGCCAGGGGTGATAGCTCCTGTTCTCGTCAGTTCCTAGACTGTGTGATCAATTGGTCACCTGTAACGTGCCCAGCACCAGGATGCTACACTGAACAAGACTATTGTGCCCCTCCCTCATGGGGCTTCCCATTCCTGAGACTCCACAGTGACAGCCCAAACCAACTCTAGTGGCTCCTGAAGGTCACGGACGTGACACAATTCAGAGACCTGTGGTTAAGCCAGAGCTGCCCTGCTGGAAGCTGTGTGGTCTCAGGCAAATGAAATAACTTCTTCCAGCCTCAGTCTCTTAATCTATAAAATAGGGATGATATAGTTTACAATGATTGGACTATTAAAATCAGTACAACTGGCACAAATTATGGTTCTGACTTGGCTTGGCAGGCCTACCTGGATGAGAGAACTGGACCAGAGAACTCCAGTTCATGGCCCCAGCACCCTCTGGCGAGGCTGTCTGTGTGTGGGCCGGGCCGATGAGATCTTTGACTCTGTTTGCTGCGTGTCCATGACCGCTGACTCGCCCCTGACAGACACATTAGCTCTTTAGGAGACTTGCTGACATCCTCAGTCAAGTGGTGCCCCTGCCCAGCTGTCTGGATCAGTCATGGTTCTCTAGTCACAAGCATCAAAACTGGACTCTGTTCAGTTTTTTAGAAAGGGGAATTTATTGGTTGCGGGTAGTGGTGCTCCAGAAAGGATAAAGGGCCGTAGAACCAGGCTCTGGGACGGCAGAGGGAGGTTGTTCCCAAGGCTTCCTCCCTTGGCAGCGGGAGCTCCTGGATAGTTCCCTGGTGGTGTCTTTGCAGGGAACGTGAGCTCCAAAACATCTCAGCCTTTTTGCTCCTCTGATCAGGACTCCATCCCCAGGGAGAGGATCTGGCTGGTCTGGCTTGGTTCATGTGCCCAAGGAGGACATGTCACCTGGCAGACAGTCCTCCCATGAGGGTCCCTCCAAGAAGCAGTTCTACAAAACAAATTTGCTAAAAAAGAGGGAGTGGATGAAGTGAGTGAGCAATCCTTCTTTGGAAGTATTTGGCCTGAGGATCATATCCTTAGAAACCATAGAAGGAAAGCCCTTTGTGGGTGAAAGGCTGGGGTCTCCAATGCTGAGATTCTCTGATCATTTATAATTTGCCATCATTTAAACTTCTATAAGCCCAATATCACAATGGTTTCCCAGGCAACAAGAAGTCAGCTTGAAAAGCTGGAACAGTCTAGATGATAGGTGGCTGCCTTAGTCCATTCAGGATGCTATAATAGAATTCCACAGACAGAGTGGCTTATAAACAACAGGAATTTATTTCTCACAACTCTGGGGGCTGGGAAGTCCAAGATCAAGGTGCCGGCAGACTCACTGTCTGCTGAGAGCCTGCTTTCTGGTTCATAGACAGCCACCTTCTCCTCGTGTCCTCACATGGTGGAAAAGGGGAGGGATCTCTCTGGGGCCTCTTTTACAAGGGAACTAACCCCCACTCATGAGGGCTCTGCCCTCATGACCTAATCACCTCCCAGAGGCCTGGCCATCACATTTGGGGTTAGGATTTCAGTATATGAATTTTGTGCAAACACAAACATTTTCTGTTGCAGTGGCCTTGCTCTGATTTTTAGAAAATCTTTAGAAAATGTTAGTAATGAAGTAATGGTGAAGTAAAATTTTAGAAACAGAGGATTCTGGTCATTTTCCTATCTATGACTGTCACGTACAAGAGGCATTACTGCTGCCCACCAAACATTCTAGTTCACCTTGTTTTTAATATGAATCCAATTAACCACATGACTTGCTTTGGCCAATGAAATGCAAGTAGATGTCATATGTCACTTCCAGGTAGTTTTAAGAGCCACTCTGTGATTTGTCACCCTCTCTTTTCTTCTGCCATAAAATCCAGCAATGCTCCGATGGTGCTGCTCCATCAGCCAGGTCTGACTGGGGATGACATGGAACATCTTCCAGATAACCAGAAATTAACATGTAGTGTGGACAAGAAATGATCTTTCTTGTGTAAAGCCCCTGAGATTTGGGAGTTGTTTGTCGTTGCAGCATGAGCTCGGGTATGCTGACTGCTACGCCAGCATTCATCCCCTGCCACCACTGGGGTTCGTTGTTGGGGCCAGAAGATGAACCTTGGCTGGGGATCTATGGCTAGCTGTGTATGTGTGTGTGTGTGTGTGTGTGTATTACTGGTGACTGCAAATGGGCAGACAAATCATTAAATCTTGAGATTCTATGTATAACACAAAACAATTGCATGTGTGAAAGGATTTTGCATTGAGACCAGTCTGAGTATTTGTAAAAGCATGGCCCTGTATTACCCTTCTATAATATAATTCACAAAATTCTAAACATACCCCCAAAGCCTCTTCATCTAGTCAACCTGCAAAGGGTTTCCTTTATCAAATGGAGTCCCTGTCCTTGTGTTAGAAATTACCATGCCAGTCAGGGTCCCTGCGGGAGTCAAGTGATGTACTCAATTTCCTATACTTAAGAAGGGATTATTAAAGGGACTACTTATAAAGCTCCCTCTTGCAGGACGTGCAGTACCCCAGGATTAGATCAGTAGCTTGTCATTCCCACCCCTAGGCCTGAAGTGGCAAATGGAAGGAGGGCTGCCAGGGCCCAGAGAGAGAAGGGGCCACCTCATGGGAGCCGTGGCCTCTGGTCTTGCATGCCAATGTAGTCCTCAGGTGCACACATGGCCAGGTGGAGGGAGGTGGAGGGGAGCTGGGGGGCAAACAAAAGGGGTCCACCACATCTGGCACTATCACAGCAGCAGCTATCTTCACAATTAGATTGTCAGATTTCCAGCTTGTTTTGGTCCGAGTAAGGGGATAAGTTTGAAAGCCATCTTTAGCTTTGCTCATGACTTTCTGGGTCCAGTAGTGAACTCTGTTCTGGATCTAGGCACTTGGATGCTCACCAGAGAGAATAAGGCCATAGCGAAGGGCTCCCTCTTACTATTCTCCCCAAGCTCTTGTGGTGTTGGAGAAAATGATCGCCAAGAGGACCCATCTTATCCAAACTAGTAATACAAACCCAGAACACATCCATAAATCCACATTCTTTAATGAAAGCATCCTTTCTAGACAGAGACATATGTTAGCTGCTCTTCATGGTCTCTTTGAAACTGACATCATTTCACGAAATGTAAAATTACACAAAATAAAAAATACCCATATATTTATAGATAACACTTTAAATAGTGTTTCTTTTTAAAAAAGAAACCTTTTAGGCATCTGGGATTACTGTTCAGAAATTCAGTTTACAACTGTAAAAACACCTGCTGACACCAAGGGAACATTTATTCACAAACTGAACACTAACGACACCAAGAATTATTTGAAAGTTATCAAATGGACCTGATCAATGGAAAATCCCAGTGGGAATCTGTTAGTTAGCAAGATTTTACAAATTATTTAAACAGGCTGAGCCACTGGTGAGTAATACGAAACTTTAGAGGGAAATAGTGAAATAGAAGTAGAGGGAAACTTTACCTTAGAGGAAAATAGAAGGAATAGTGAATTAACAGATAGCCTCATTTTCTCTGTTTGCAGAAATTCTACTAGCTACAGTTAATTCCAGATTTTAGCCTTCCCTGTGGTCCAGGTTCTAACTTCTGCTAGGCCAGATTACATCAGAATTGGACCAGGCTGGACCCCAAATACTTCATCAGGTGGTTTGTCCTAAGACAGTTCCCTGAACTGAAGCTACTCTTGCAGCTCTACGTCCTCCTCAAGGCCTGGCACCTAAGTAAAGGACAAAGCAGGCTGGACCACCGTCCTCTACGTCTGTCAGCTGCCTTGAGGACGTGTGTAGGCAGGTCACTCAGCAATTGGAAGTGCCAAGGCAGGGGCCTGGGTCTTTCTCTTGTGAAGCCAGGCTTAAGGTTCTTTCCAGAACCTGCATCATACACAAATCTCCAGAAGGGTGGGCTTCCAGAGGAAGCCCAGCCAGCCCCAACTGAATCAGACCTTGTCTTTTCTGGGAATACGTCACTCACAAAAGGCTAAATAAAGGTTCTCATAAGGGTTGCATTGTTGCAAATTGGCTGTATGGTGACAACTGTTGAAGCTGTGTCCTTTTGAAAAACGTTCACGCTAAAGTGATAAAAAGAAGTGTCATTGTTTCACCAGGGCCAATGCTGAGGCAGAACGCACTGTGTTTCTGATTCTCTCCCCGTTTTCTGTGGAATTCGTTACTCTTATTTAGACTTCTAGAGGTTGACACTCCATAATTTTCATTTCCTTGGAGAATGACCCTTAACAGCCACCTAATGTATCCTGATTCCAGTTTCAGCTTTGACAGACAAGATGAGACCAAATGCAAACCTCAGAAAACACAAAACTCAGAGAGAAGGAATCTGCCAGAACAGGCAGGCGGGATATGGCTGCTCCATTTGCTGTGTCAACGCTCACCCTGGGCAGGGTCTGACCACCACGTGAGAGTGGGGACAGGGCTCAACCCAGGGGCAAGACAGGCCAGGACAGAGCTTGGGGAGAGCAGAGCCTAGAAGGGGACGCTGGCCCTGGGGGCCCACACAGTAAAGCTACGACCAGCGGGAGGCGTTTGTCACACTGCATTCATTGATTAAGGCTTTGACAGCTGATCCTTTACATACATACATATATACAGACATATATTATAATTAATTATAATACTTTAATTTTTTTCTGTTTTAAGGAAAAATATTTCCATGCATTTTTTTTACCTTTCTTCGTATTATTCTAGTTTTTGCTCCCAACAATCATTTTAATTAGATAAATTCCTCTGGTGGCATATTCTGATCTTTGAAAAATATAACTTTTAACCTTTTACAAATACTTTGTCTAAAATGATGTTGATTCATCCCAAAGGAATTCCGGTGCTTGGGAGCTACGTTGCCTCTGACCAAAAACACTCACGTGCCGCCCTGTGTTCAACACCAACCAAACAGGACTTACGGTTTATGTAAACATTATTTTAAAATTATTCCAACATAAATACTCTTTTAAAGCTAACATACCACAGCTTTTAGCTCATAATGCCCATAGATGCCTTATTGAAATGCCATTCAAAACTACCTCGCTGTTTAAATTATACCTTGAGGTGCTAAGATTATGTAAACATCATCTTCTACACTTCTCTAGAACAAGTGCCAAGTGTTGTGAATTCTGATTGCAAGTTGGCAATTGAGTAAGAGTTAATTTGAGCAAAGTTACCAATGCACTCTTTCACCCAACTGGTTACAGGAAGCTAGTCAAAGAATGACTTGTCCCACAAGGTGATGATTCTTACATAACTTATGATTAACCAGTCTTCAGCAGTGTTCACCCCACAAGGGACCTGAACTGGTCCTTCATGAGATGTCTTTGCACATCTGGCAAATGCAGTTTGAACTGGTTGTCAAGGAGTTCACCATGGTAAATGGCTTCACAGCTGGAGGAAGAAATGTTCTTGGAAGCCTGTGGAATTCCAAGCACAGGTAGAGTCAGCGAGCGAAGAAATATCCAGATAAGCCAGGTTGTTTTCTTCTCAGCAGATGGGACTCCTACCAGCAAATGTTCTGCTGACTTCATAGTAGATGCTTTTGCCCCGCCCCCCATACAAGGGATGGGGAACCCCAAAGGGGCAAGGAGAGCCAATGATGCAGAGAAATGGTTTTGAGGGCTCCTAATTTCATGACAACGATCTCATACTCAAAGTTCCCTCTGTGCACGCTGCTTACTGAAATGCCTTTTTTTGTCCTGACATCCATATTTTCAGGTTTCCTGGTTGACATGTCCCTGGCAGAGAGAAAGCAAAAGATTCTAGCCAAAGCTCTGACTCACAAATCAGCCACGGCCAAGCTTTCATCCTTAGAGACCAATATAGACAGAAGACAGCCTGAGTCCCCAGGACATGGTCACAGTGCCAGGCACCCATGGAAGCCTGTCTAGATTGGAGGGATGGCCAACTCCAGGACTGGCCTTCTGCCCCATAGGAGCAAGGGACAAGGAGAATGTGTATGAACAAGCATAGCTTGAATGGTCAGTGACGTCAAACCTTAATCTTCTTCTTATAGCCAGAATCAAAAGAACATTTTCTCCTCCTTGTTGGTCAAACCTTTATGTACTTTCAAACAAATATATACCTCTAAGACTGGCTTTTGAGTTTTTGCTTGAGAAAAATACCGTACACTGATTTAGGGCAGATTCGCAAGGTGCTATTGGTGTAAAAAACATTCTCGGTTCCCGTCTTTCAAGGTCATTAGCATTATTTCTTCATGTGCAGGGCATCCTGGAACTTGGTGCTGGTGTATCGGGCATGGAAGCCTTTCTTGTTGATGGTGTCGTCTGTGTGGAATCGAATCATGAGGGAATCCCCTGCAGAGTAGATTTCTTCTAATGGCTGGGGAAAGGAGAGAGGAAAACCAGAAGGCCTTTAGCTGTGCTTGGAGTTTAGAATGAGGAGGATGGGACAGGACTTTACACAAGGGCATGGCATGGTTGGTGTTGCCATGAGATGTCCCTGCCCCAGAGACTCTTAAGGGCATCAAACCAGCTCCTTTTCAAATGAAAGCATTGCAAATTTTGCTCTAGAGAGCTTTCTGGGCATTGCTTTTCCAAAACTTATCCTAGATGTATAGCTCATATAGAATCTATTGTTTATTAAGTGCACCAGTAAGCCAGGCACTGCGCTAAACACTTCCAGATCTTATCTCATGTAAACTTTACAACAACCTATAAGGAAGGTACTGTCTCCATTGTACACTTAAGGACACTGAGTCTCAAGTTCGTGCAGGTAAGCAGGACCTGCGCTCAGGTCCTTTTGACTGTAAAGTATGTACCATGAATCACCTAGCCCTAGGGTCTCAATTGTGATGTGTCTCCTGGATGACCCAAAACACAGACTGTTGTTCAGGCCCGTGTCCTGTCCAAAACAAAAAGTGGGATAGGACTACTACGTTTGCCTGAAAGGTTTCGCAGCAAAACTAGGCTTCCCCACAGTTCACTGCTCGGAATTCTCCAAGGGGCTCCTCCCCACTGATCCCAACGTTTGAAAGACTTTATCAAAGGCAGTGCACTGGTTAAGTCACACTTTGTCACTCTTGCTTTTTTGAAGGGTGAGGGAAGATGAAGGGAAATTATTCAAAGACACATAAATGCCAGTTCTAGTTTCCCTTCAGCACAAGGAGCACCGACTGACTCCAAAATCTGGCCCATAGCAAAGAAGCTTGGGCGATCAGCCCTGGGGACAAAGGAAAGGAGAGGGCAGTGCCCAGCGTGCACAGCCAGGGGGTGACCAGGACACTGTACTGGCTGGTTTCACATACTTCCACTGAGCACCAACTGTATGCCAGGCCCCATGGCAGGTGCTGGAGAAACAGTGAACAAAGCAGGCCTTGCCCTGTCCTCGGGGAGTGGGCCGGGGAAGAAGCCACAATGAGAAAGCAATACTGACCTTGAGCATAACTATTGCATCCATAGTAAAAAAATTATTCATAATTTTTACAGGTATTGGTTTTGCTTAGGGAGAGAACAGTGAATATAGAGGTTATACTAAAGTATAATTAAATAATCATTTAAAAACCTGAAAGACCACATAAAAATGGGGGGAGGGGAAAACTCTTTGCAAAAATGGGGTTAAGTCCTAAAAGGCAAAGTGCTGTCCCGTAGCTGACCTCAGCGTGAGGCCCCCATGGCCTGGTCCCCGGCTGCGTCCCCCGCAGCTCTCCCGTTCCCGATCTATCCAGCAGAACCAGCCTCCCGGCCGCTGCTCACAGTGGCAGGGGCAGCTGGGACTCAACCCCAGGTGTCTGACTCCACAGCTCGAGCTTGGAATCGGCACGTTTGGTTTGGGCCCCCTCTGCCCCTCAGCGTCTCTGGGACTCACCCCAGAGCCGCAAAAGCGGCCGAGCCTGGGTGCCGAGCTGTCGTAGCCGTCGTAGGTTTCCATGTAGTCGTAGCCACATTCGGCCTCCTCTTCCACTTCGAAGGTCCTGAAGATCAGCTCCACCCCGTAGCCGTCCTCTGCCACGATCACCCAGTCGCAGCGGGCCTGGCTAGGGTAGTTGTTGTCCCCAAACTGGGCATGGGAATAGAGCTCTTTGGTCTGCACTTCAGCCTTCAGCCTTCCCCCGCACTCTGGAGCAGAGAGAGAAGCCAGATGGCCAGTGCTCCCTCGGCACAGCATCCACGGGCCACCCCACCTGTGTCCCAGCCGCTCTCTCTGCAGAGCCTGGCGCGTGCGTGCCCTGTGTGAGAACCCAGGCAACCTCATCACCCCATTCTACAGAGGAGTAAACAGAGGCCCCTGGCTCTAAGGTCAGGGATCCCTTGGGGGGGGCGGACAGGGCTCCAAAGTGGCTGTTATAAGCCAAGGTGCCCTGTTCCCAGCTTGGGCTACATAAGGCCTCCAGGAATCCCTGAGCATGCTACTGATAAGAGCTGGCTGCTTTTTTCTTTTTACAGTTATGGAGACATGGAGCCAATGCATGGTTTGCCTGACTGGTTGCTGGGAAGTGCCTGGATCTTTACCACCTCACTCCCTGGAGGTGCTCCAGCATCTGAGAAGAGCTCACACCTGCTGTACTTTACAATTACTGTACAAGTACAATTACTGTACTTTACAATTTCTGCCAGCAGAGGGCGATGAACGCACATTAGCACTGCAGGTCCTCGCTCAACCCTGGAAACCGCAGGTCTGCCTGACCCACTCTTGCACTGGACAGTATTGACTACAGGCAGCTCTGAGGCTCCAATGGGTGTCACAGGTGAGCTGCTCATCAGATGGTGGGCTCGGGCTCATGTTCTGTAGCCTTTGCTTCTGGGTTTTTTACTAAGAATGTAGCGTAGGTCCTATACTATCTTATGTCTTGGCTGCTTGAGTTCACACTTTATCTCACACTTGAGTTCACACATTTATCTATAAAATAGATAAATGAGACTGACTGGTTTCCAAAGCCCCAGAAATTCTGGAGGCAAATTCCTGCACAGCCTGTCTCCAGTGTGCTTTGGGCCCCCGAGGGCCCAGGGCTCACCCTGGGGTGGGTTCTGTGCCGTGTGGTCCTAACACTCCAGGCCCTGCCCGGCCCCAGGCCCGCCCAGCTGCCTGCTCTGATCACATGTTCTCTCCAGCTTAGAATTTCTTCCAGGTCTGGCCTGTCTTTGGGGAATTTCAAATTCCTGAGACGCAGGTGGCAATGAAATAATCACGTGGAGCACCTACATTCCTGGTCTCTGCAGGGACTAGGGGGTGAAATCACTAATCAGTGGCTTTTAAGCTTCTCTGAGGGAAGCTAGGACTCCTCACAGAGCTTGAGAGGGTCCCATAAAGCGTGAAGTGTTTTCTGCTCAGCAAGGGCGAGCAAAGCTGCCTGAAGGTGCTGGTCCCCATTTTGCTTGACCTAATGCACATGTTCCGGCTCAGAAAAAAACTGCGGGAAGGAGCTGCTAAAAGGACCTGGGGTCCCATGATCATGATCTCAGACTCGGCATCACAGAAGTAGAGAAGTAGAGTGGGCCTTGGCAGCCACCAGCTGCCAAAGAGCCACAGTCCAATGCCAGGATCAAAGCGTCAAATTTGGTCCCATGGGCTCCAGTCTCAGGTGGTCACATTTTAATGGCTAAAGAGCAGAACCTATTTTCTTACTGACATTCTTCTATTTAACAAAGTAGATAATATAAGTTAAAAGCATATACATTTTCCTCCGAAGGACCCAATAGATCTATTTACATTTTGAGTGGAGGAAAAAATAATAGGGAACAGAAACATTTTTTTTTTTCTTGAGACAGAGTCTCGCTTTGTTGCCCAGGCTAGAGTGAGGGCCGTGGTGTCAGCCTAGCTCACGGCAACCTCAGACTCCTGGGCTCAAGTGATCTTCCTGCCTCAGCCTCCCGAGTAGCTGGGACTACAGGCATGCACCACCATGCCCGGCTAATTTTTTCTATATATTTTTAGTTGGCCAATTAATTTCTTTCTATTTATAGTAGAGACAGGGTCTTGTTCTTGCTCAGGCTGGTTTCAAACTCCTGACCTTGAGCAATCCGCCCGCCTCGGCCTCCCAGAGTGCTAGGATTACAGGCGTGAGCCACCTCGCCCGGCCGAGAAACATTTTTCATTTTCCAGAACTGGCCCCAGAGGGATAAAAGGGCTGCTTTCCACCACTCAGCTCCCAGACTTTTAGATTTTATAGACCAATGCAAAATACATTTTTAAAAGGGAGAAAGGAAAGAAGGGAAGCAGGAAAGAAATGGGGCACCAACAAAGGGTCGCCCACTTCACGTTTTGTCATTTGAGGACATTAAAAGAAAACAGGCCTTCTCCCTGTGGGTGCTGATGTTTCATTTTAGCAGGGACGTTGTATCACACACCTCCCTCCCTCGCCCTCCCCCTCAAGCGGAATAAAAGGCAGCCCCTGCCCGGCCTTCGCCACCTCCGTCTCCTGCCCAGGCGCTCATCAGCGGGAGGCCAGAGGCCGCCCTGGGTACCTGTGCTGTGCAGCGCCTGGAAGCCTTTCCTCTGCACCGAGGCGTCCGAATAAAACTTGAGAAACAGGCTGCTGCCCGAAGCCACCACGGGGTCTGGCTTCTTGCTGCCGCAGAAACGGCCCAGGATGGGGGCCAGGCTGTCGGGCCCGTCGTACATTTCCAGGTGGTCATAGGCACATTCCTGGTGCTGCTCGATCTCAAACTCATTGAAGGCCTGGGCGGTAGAAGAGCAGAAAGTAAGTGGAGCGGGAGAGGAAGGGGGTGAGTGAGGCAGTGCAGGGGACATGTGGCCATGATGACGCTTGGGGACGTTTGGTCTCCAAAACAACCTGGTGAGCTGGTCACGTGAGCTACAGCTGCTGTGACCACTTTGCAGATGAGACGGTGGGGGTTCAGAGAGTTCAGATGCTTGTCGACATTTGGACAGCTATTACTCGGCAGAGCTAGGCTTTGACAGCCCAAATCTGACTTCCTTCCATCCTATCGCGCTGACTCTGCCTCACTTAGTACTAAGAGCCAGCAACAGCCAAGTGCTCAGTCTGTGCCAGCAACTGCTTTAAGTGCCTTGCAAGTATTGCCTTATTTAAACCTCACAACCCTGCGATGTATCTAACCCTCACTTTATAGCTGAGGAAACTGAGGCACGGAGATGTCAGATGACTTGCCCAAGGTCACACGCTGGCAGAGTTGGGCTGTGACCCAGCTGCTCTGGCTTCAGAGGCCCTGCAGACTCACTGGAGGACGCTTCATTAGGAACAGTGTGGATGAGGCTTCATGCTCTGCATTGCATGCTCGTGGCGGCTGACATCTGTTAAGCGTTTTTTTCCATGCCAAGCATTTATGGGCATGTTCTCACTTAATTCTGGTAACACTACGAGAAAAAGGCTGCTATTTCCAATGTGCAGAGGAGGAAAGTCAGTCTTAGAGACAGACGCTAGTTGACTTGCCCAAGCTCATGCAGCTAGAGGCAGGTGACGCTGAACTTGACCCCAGCCAGCCTTCTCCTGCCCGCACTGCTAACCATCACCACGCTATGCTCCCTGTCCCCCGAGGACTCTCCCAGCCTCAAGGGACAGGCTTTTCAGCCCTGAATGTGGCCTTCTCAGGTGCTGGGGGGGTGGTGGCTGACTGACTGATGCAGCCCATGGTGGCAAGGGAGATGGGACAAGGTGAGGGAGACAGTGTTAGATGAAGACTTGGGCCCAGTGACACAGCAGAGAAAGAGGACATTAGTTGGGGGGGTCTCAATTCAAAAGACGGAGGTTGGGGCGGCAGGGCAGAGATGGGGGTGGGAGAAGAAACAGGGACCAGGGCAGGGCAGGCTTTCCCGGGAATACCCAACACCTGCAGTGGGCAAAGCTCTCACCCCTATGAGCGAGGAGCTCTGGGGCCAGACTGGTGGGTGGAAACATGGGGCAGGAGCAGGAAGGGGACAGCAGGCACAGGGCCTGGGCCATGCGATGGGACAGCCCTGCTGCTGTCTCCATGCAGTGAAACGCCAGCTTTCTTGAGTATAACACTCACTCACGTTCCGTGGTAGCCAAAAGGCAGAGCACAATCAGTATATCCACCGTCCACTTCCCAAGGCAACGTCTTTTAGAAACGAACACGTCTGTGTATGAACCTTCCCCTTGTGCAGGTTGTGCGTTCCCGCCCCAGGGGTGCCACTCGCTGGCGGTCCTCGGGGACTTACGTTACCATTGCGAGCACATTCCAGCAGGTGGCAGTCTTGGAGAAGGAGTGCCTTTCCCGAATGTACTAACGCACCTGCACCCAGGTTCCAGGCTGTTCCTACTAACCCAGGACAGCGGCTCCTAGCAGAGCTACAATTCCCCCAGGGGCATCCCATGTATACGAGGTGCCCGCTGCAGTCAGCGGCCCTGTCTTCCCCACCCCTCGATGCCCCAGGAGCCCATGCACCTGCCTCTGCTCCTCAAGCGTGGCTCTCACGGATAAACACCCCGCAAGTCCCCAAGCCATCCTCTATGCACCATCATGTTCCCTTCTTTGTTCTCTTTCATCCTCCCTGAATTTTGGGTCCATAATCCACAGAGCCATTCCTACTCATCTGCGGTCAGAACGACCCATTTTAAAAAATGTTTGTCTGTCTGGAGTATGACAAATGCTCTAGCCGAAGAAAGGGTTTGTTTTATTCTCCTGGACCTGGGAGTCCCTGGGGGCTGAGAAATGAGACGTATTCAAGTGACTCATTTCTCCTTTGAAATAACTGAGCGTGCTGTACAGACCACATATCATATAGGCGACTTTAAATAAAAGCTTGGAAATTTTTTTTTTTTAATTCAGGAGAGAATTAGCATAAAGAACTTAGTCTCCTATTGCTAATAGAAAAAAAATGCAAGTTGTAAAAGAATATGAATAATAAAATTCTGTTAGAATAGTTTGAGTAAGAAAAAGATACATATTTTCCCTGTGCATATACATTCACGATTGTATGTGCATAGAAAACTTCCAGGATGGGTTCATAAGAAAATGTTCAAAGTGGTCCTTTCTAGAGTGGGAGTGAGAAATCTGGGGACTTTTGATTTCCACTGTCCAACATTCTGTACTGGTTACATTTGTTTAAACTTGAGAATGAATTTTCTTGTAAAAAATTAAAACTGGAAACAACTGAACCTCAAACGGTGCTGCAGATCTGTGTGGTGGATGCCCGCTCGTCCTGGTCCCACTGTGAACAGGTGTCACTTACAGAGCTTTTGTGCATTCCCTCTTTTAATTTGCACACCGGCCCGCAGGGTGGGCTTCATTAGTATCCCTGTTTCCTAGCTAATGAAATCCAGAACTGAAAATGTCGAGTAACTTCCTTCAGGTTTCAGAGCTAGGAACTGGCAGAGCAGAGACTCAAACCCCTGTCTGTCTGATGCCAAAGCCCATGTTCTTAATAAACCACAAAAATGACTCACGAGTTTCACTCTGTGGCCCGCGGTGGAAGAGATGTTCCAGGTACACTCCCTCCGGCTGGGGTATTTGTCAGGCCAGTTGGGGCTAACCAGGGTCCCCTCCACACTGCTGATCTTGTGTGCACAGCCAGCTGGGGTGATGGGCACAGAGAGACAGAGAAGTGATTCGCTTAGGGGCAGCTCCAAAGGCATTCTAGGGGCCTCTCCTCCCACTCTCTGAACTGTCTCAGGGTCATTAGCAAATGTGAGGGTGGATCAGCCTGAATTGAGTGGCCCCTGGCACAGAGATGTTCACGGAGGTTTACCTGAACTGGCTTTTCTGCTTCAGTTCAAGTCCTCGTTCCACCACCTACAATCTGTGGGACTTTGGGCCTCATGTAAACTTTGGTGTCCTTATTTGTGAAAAGGCACCCACTCGTAGGGGCGATGTGTGGATTAAATGAGATAGTGTACGGGAAAGTCTCGGCAAGTGCCAGGCCCATGGCAAGTGCTCAGTCCATGCAGCTGACAAAGGTCCCCTTCATCACTGTGCCTTCTGTCTACATGCTGCCTCTCATTTTTCAAAACAGTTTCATCTGGCATCTGCCAAGCTTTTCCTGGCTGCAGTGCTATTAGCCAGGAGTGGTCCTGTGACTTGCTCAATCAATGCCCGGTGTCTTGGCCAAAGGTTGGCGTCTGTCTTCCTGTGTGTTGGGTGCTGTTGTTGGTATTTTCCACACATCCTCTCGTTTAGTCCTTCCCACTTTCCAAATAAGAAAATGAGTTTTGAGAGGGTAAGGGCCTTGCTGGTAAGGAGTAGGAGCCGGGACCCTAACCAGACCTGCATGGCTTTGACGCCGGCGCCGTAACCGATTAGGAAGCACAGTGAACTGTGTAATGACCAGCGCTCGGCCAAATCACCTAACTCCAAACTGTTTATCCCAGAGAGGGGGTGTCTTACACATCTTCCCCCACCGTTGACTTCCTTTGCAGGGCTGCCTGGCTGGGGCCAAAGCCTGGAGGCCTGGGTGTTTATCACAGATGCTCGACCTTCCCTGGGCAGGGCAAGAACAGAGGGAAGGTTTTACCAGAATGGCCATTAAAAGCCAATTGGCCCTGAAGAACTCCTAGTAGTGAATGGAGCAGGGAGCAAAGTTTCCCCAAATTCTATCTTACTATGAGACCTGCATATGGTAAACAGTATGCAACTTGGCTGATCTGTATTAACATTTGAGTGTATTGTATGTGTCAGACTGTCTGGAATACTTTCTAGGCATTCTTTTAATCCCCACAAAAACTTTCAGAAGGAGGTATGTTTAGCCTCTTTTTAACAGAAGAGGAAACCGAGACTCAGAGAGGTTAAGAAACTTGCCCAAGGTCACACAGCTAGTGAGCGGCAGAACCAGGATTTAGACCTAGGCAGTCTGATCCCGGAGCTTGCAGGCTTGACCACTTTGCAATAATAACACAACCTGGAGCTGGGGAGGCCTCTGAAAGGCGTGGGCCACCTGGGGGAAACTGCTGTCCAGCAGGAGGGCCAGAGGGAGTCCCCAGAGGAGGACAGCAGGCGCTGAGCTTCCCTGCTCAGGGTTCCCAGCTCTGCAGCTGGTGGCAGCGGGTGGCAGGGCTCCCCACCGGCCCTGCCCTGATGCACCCGCAGGGTGCGGGGCCAGGGCAGCCCGCAGGGGTCCAGCCTCACCCTCTTTACAGTCGCGCTCGTTGTCGTGCAGCCGGTATCCGTTCCTGCAGCGGCACAGGTAGCTCCCGAACGTGTTGACACACTCGTGCTGACACCCGCCGTTGTCCTCGGCACACTCATCCTTGTCTGGGGAGATCAATGGACTCTCCTGAGAGGAAGCACCAACTCGGGCATGTCCCTCACAGCTCAGAACCCCGCTCAGAAGTGGCATCCTCCAGGGAGCCTCCCGGATTGCCACCCTGCCCCGATTACCCCTTGCTGGGGGTGGGGGTGTCTTCACCTCAGCTCTGTTGGGTCTCACTGGGCCCTGGTATGTGCTGACTGCTCCATGCTCCGAAAGCACTCTCATGTATGCATGTTCTCTGCCCTGCGCCCTGCCCACACTAGGAGCTCCTGCAGGATTGGCTACTGTTAATAACAACAGTAACAATAATAAAAGTAACTGCCATTTATTGAGTATATACTATGGGATGGGCACTGCCCCAAGCACTTTCTGTACATTATCCAAGTTAATTCTCACCCAACCTTAGGAGGGAGGTGCCTTTATGCCCACTTTACAGGTAAGGAAACTGAGGCTGAGAATGGCTAATGTTCCCTCAGTGAGCAAGAGGCCAGTGTGGCAGACTTGCAGGCCTGGGCCCATGCCCTGCAACTCTACACCACCTCCCGGGCGTGGCGTAGGTAACTGCATGGGCCCCGGGCCAGACCATGAGGACTAGCGCTACTCCACCACAGCCAGCTGATGTGCCTCAGTTGCCTCCCCTGTAACATGGTGACAATATGGCATCCTTACTTCATAGTGCTGTTGGAGGAGTAAATGAATCAGTACAGGGAAAGCACTCAGAACAGCACCTAGCCCATGAGCAGGTGTTAGCTTTTGTAAACATCATGACACACGAACTCAAGTGTTGGCTCTTGTCATCCTGGTCCTGTGGCTCCGGCTGGTGCCATGTGTAGCCCTCTCCCCAGGCAGCTATTCCTGCAATAACCAACGATCGATCTCCCCACCTCCCCGCACTGATGACCTCAGGGGTCAGTCCTGTGTCCCTCTCCTCTCTGCACCTTCTCGCAACCGTGGTTAATGCGCTCTTGAATACTGTATTTTAGCCTCATCTGTTTATTTCAGGAGGACAACCAAGAGCCTTCCAGAACCCTTAAAGAATACAGAGCGAGACGCTGCCTGTGCTCCAGCATGGAAGCGCTTCTCCCCGGTCCCTCTGCACATGGCGCACAGACCCTCACCCTGCCCTCAGCCTCTCCTCTGCCCTTCCATGCCCGGGTGCAGTCGTGGAGCCAGCCCCTTCTTCCAGCCCTCACACCCCCTCCTCTGAGGGGCTCCCCACCCTCCCCTGCTCCCCTGGCCCTCTCAGCTCTCCACGTCTGGCCTGGCTCTGTCAGACGAATTTCTGGGCTTCCCCTGCTCAGGAACCTGCACATGGTCCCACTTCCTGTTTCATCAGGTCCAATTCTTCAGCCCCGCATTCGGGGCCCTTCTGAGCTAGAAGTGACGTGGCCCATCTGGCATCCTGGGCTTCCCATCACGGGTCTTCTCTCCACACAGGCTGATCTCGTCTCTTGCTGTGCTCAGTAGTGACCCCAAACCTGTGGTCACACTGCCTCCCCTTCTTGGGACCTCAACTGCCTTATCTCTAACCATGCCGTCTCCACCTTCCCACGCCTTAGGACCTGGCTCAGAACACCATGCAGCCTATGAAAGGGCTTCATCCACTGCTCCAGGCAACCGTGGGCTTCCCTCTTCCCCAGACGCTGGCCCTTGTTGCACTGTCCCACCCCGCAGTGCTCCGGGTGGGGACTTAGCAGGGCGTGTGTCCCTGGCCTCCCTAGCTGGGGCATAAGCACTAGGGGCACTTCCCTGGCAGCCTCTCTGAGCTAGAACCCTGCTGTGCCCACAGCAGGCACTCCAAACCAAACAAAGCACAACATTTTCAATGACAGCGTGCAAAAAAATCACAGAGACAGAACTCTGCATATATATAAAATAAAATAAAATAATTGGGTTGTTTCTTTGCTAAGCACAGAGAATATAAAGGCAACCAAATCACAGCTCCTGCTCTTAGACAGTTCACACTCTAATACGTGACAGGCAGGAGCTGCCACATAATTTGCAGGGCCCAGTGTAAGATGAACATGGGGGTCACTTATTAAAGAATTAGTACAGGCCGGGCGCGGTGGCTCCAGCCTGTAATCCTAGCTCTTTGGGAGGCCGAGGTGGGCGGATCATTTGAGCTCAGGAGTTCGAGACCAGCCTGAGCAAGAGCGAGACCCCATCTCTACTATAAACACAAAGAAATTAATTGGCCAACTAAAATATATATAGAAAAAA